>WWET01002548.1:171143-212921 GCA_011038615.1 Limnodynastes dumerilii
GTTCCTCCAGCTCATTTCATTATTCCCTATGATATGCCTCCAGCCCCCCTCAGTATTCCCCATTATGTGCCTCCAGTCCCCCTCAGCATTCCCCATCACATGTCTCCTTCCCCCCCAGTATTCCCCATAATATGCCTCCAGTTCCCCTCCCTCCCCCCAGTATTCTCCATAATATGCCTTTCCCCCCCAGTATTCCCCATAATATGCCTCCAGTTCACCTCCCCCCCAGCAATCCCCATAATATGCCCCCAGTTACCCTCCTTCCTCCCCAGTATTTCCCATAGTGTGCCTAAAACCTCTCCTCTTTTTACTTACCTGTTTCCTTCCTCCTCCGTGGTGTTCTTTATGCAGACAGGAAGTGCTCATACATGAAGTTCCTGTTTGAGCTGCTGTAGCTGTGAGCGATGTTCTGTGACTACTGCAGCAGCTCATACATGGAAACACTGTTAAAGGAACAAATTGTACAGTATCTTAAATCCAGTAACGTACAGGATCCCAAGCAGCATGGATTCAATGGGGGAAGATCATGTCAAACAAATCTTATAGAATTTTTGACTGGGTCAGTAAAGTATTAGATAAGGCGGGAGCTGTAGATATAGCTTATCTAGATTTTAGTAAGAGACTGGACATAAAGTTAGTTGCGAACTTGGTTACAGGATAGATAACAGAGGGTAGTAGTAAATGGAATCCCTTCTGGGGATAGTAAGGTAACCAGTGGCGTACCCCAGGGTTCTGTATTTGGACCAGTGCTATTTAATATCTTTATAGGTGATATTGCCTGTGGTATTGAGGGGAAAATATGCCTTTTTGCAGATGACACAAAGATATGTGACAGGATAGACATGTCAGGTGGGGTACACAAAATGAGGGATGATCTAGGTAGACTGGTGAAATGGTCACCAGTCTACCTAGTTTAATACCAAAAAAGGCAAAATCATGCACTTGGGGCACAAAAACCCAAAAGCTCCATATAGCATTAATGGTACTACATTAGAAACTACTGAAGAGGAAAGGGATCTTGGAGTCATTATTTCATGTGAATTAAATGTGGCCAAGCAATGTAACAAAGCAATGAGAAAGGCAAGTCAGATGCTTGGTTGCATAGGGAGAGGAATTAGTAGCAGAAAGAGAGAAGTATACATAACTTATTTACTTACACAGCTAGCGTCCATAGCGTCTCACCATTTCTATAATCTTCTATTTTTGGAGTTATGGACACGCCACCTGAGACCCAAAGGTGCAGCTCCCTGTGGCGAAAACCGCCAGTCTTAACTATTTGCAAAGAAGAGCAACTAAAATGGCCAATGTCATGTGTCACAAAACATACCAAAAAAGGCTAGAGGAACTAAACATGTATAGCTTGGAGCAGAGAAGGGAGACAGGGGGGATATGATAGCAGCTTTCAAATATATCAAGAATTGTGACCGGCTAGAGGATGTTAGCAGTTTTCAAAGGAAGAGGTGTAATAGAACACAAGGGCATGAATATAAACTGGAGGGTGGTAGAGGAAATGTGCGATAAAATTACTTCAATGAAAGGGTGATAGATAAGTGGAATAGCCTCCCATCTGAGGTGGTTAAGGCTAACCCCCGCCACCTCTCTGCCACCTTCAACTCTCTTGTCCATCCCCCTCCTCCCCGCCCCTCTCCATTTCCTCTGACTATGCTACCTTTTTCACTTCCAAGATTGACTCCATCAGGAGCTCCATCTCCTCTACCATCACCAATCCTCCCCTTCTATCTCTATCCTATCATCTCCTTCTCCACCACCCACCTATGTCTACTTTCATCCCTACCTCGGCTGAAGAAGTCCACTCCCTTCTTTTATCTTTTGTCGTCTCCTCTATTAATGTGCTCACTTGATCCCATCCCTTCTATCCCTCTTCAGTCTCTCCCTCTCACCACTTGCTCTCACCTTGCCCACCTCTTCAACTTATCCCCCTCCTCTGGCTTCTTCCCCCCCTCCTTTAAACATGCTCTTGTTTCCTCCATCCTTAAAAAACCTAACCCTGCAATTACCAACCCATTTCCCTTCTCCTCTTTGCCTCAAAGCTGCTTTAACAGCTTTGTTTACAAGTGTCTAATCAGTTACCTCACCAACAACTCCATCCTGGATCCTCTCTGGGTTTAGCACCCTCCTTTCCACTGAAATTGCCCTAAGGTCACAAACTATTTCCTCTCCGGCAAATCTAAGGGAAATTTCTCCCTTCTTAAACTCCTGGATCTATCGGCAGCCCTTGACACTGGCGATCACCCAATCCAGTACCACACTCTTCAGTTTTTTGGCCTCCATGGCACTGTCCACTCGTGGTTCTCCTTCTATTTCTCAGACCACTCCTTCTCTGTCTTGACCAGATAAACTGTGATTTATATAAAGGCCCTCTGGTATAAATCCATGTCTGAATGGTATTTTTTCCCATTTTTAATTATACCGATGATTGTAATCTTTGTGCCATACATATGTGTCAACCACAAACCATTACTTAAGCTTTAGGTTTATAAGATAATGCACTGCATAACAATAAGCCCTCTTGGTAAACTCAGATATACTTTTCAGTTAAATTCATCTCCATCTGAGAATGCGGATAACTAATTTTGACAAACTTCATTTAAATAGAAACATACAATTCAGAAGACAATTTGTAATCACCCAATAAAGGTTAATTTCCTGCATTGTCAGTATATTTGTCTTTTCATTGTCCTGAAATTCATGTGCAATACGTGGGAGATTTAATGAATAATATGAGAAATGATAAGCTGGTCATTGTTGAATAGTAAATGTCAAAGGTAAATTAATCACTAGTTGTAATCCAACAATGTGCAGTATAAAGATTTTAGCTTTTTATCATACGACTCCTAAACAGCTACACATTTGGCCTCATCCAGAGAAAAACAGGTTCTCTCTATACTTTCTTTAATGGTATTCTGAAGGCAATTATGGTTTGTTCTCTAAGGGCATTGCAATTTCCAACACAATAAATAAACCAGCATAAAAATCTCCAAACTATATTAAGCTTAGTAAATGCCAAGGATAATTTTATTTGTCCTTTAATAATCAGAAATATTTTGTGCCACAAATTTATGAAAGAGAAAGGATGTGTATGGAACCCTACCACAGCAAGGCATTTGTCATTTTGTTAATAACATTTAGTTCTTTATTATTTAAATTCTTAAATTAATTTTAACTAAAAGGAATAAAAGTAAAACTGGGGATGAGGGGTGGGGTGGAGTGATTTTAAAATGAATGAATTCACTGCCTTAATGTTTAATATAAATCCCAAAGCTGCCTTTGGAATAATATTAATATTCAGACAATACATGTAAATGCTATACTTGAAAACAAGCTAGGTAATATTTCTTCTAAATCATCATAATTATGTATTGCAAAAGAAAGGACCTACAATGGGACTAGAAAAATAGTAAAAACTCCTCTTCCTGGATTATATATGAATAATTCTATCTATCTATCTCATAAACTCTCACTACTGCAAAATCTTGCTTCAGGTGCACTCTGGAATGAAGTAAGTAGAGGTGTCCAAACAGGCACTCAGAAGACTGTAGTAAAGGAAGTAAATGCCTAATAAAAACTAGAAAACTAAACACATTGGGGTAGATCCAGAACTACGTCCGTTTTCCTGATGAAACTTGCAGATTAGTGATTGAAACATTGGTATAATTTCTATGGGCCGGATCCAGAACTATGTCCGTCTAACATAGACGGACGTAATTCAATAAACAATAGCTACTGCGCATGCGTAGTAGCTATTGTACGTAATCTGCGTATCGTTTCGATACGTAGATTGCGTATATGCGGTCTTTTAGGGACAGCTCAGTGTCTCCTGTGTATCTGTAACCTCAATAGCGTTGTGAGGATCGGTGCCATCTGTATTGTTTTGCTGTCCTGTGTGAGTAGTACACTTGGGTCTCTGTGCCTCTCCTGTTGTCTTCAGGATCTGTCCCTGTGTGAAGATCACCCCCTCCGCTGGACCTCTTTCCTCAGTCTCTATCGTGCGGTGCAGATCTCGTCTGTGCCGAGAGCTGCTTGTCCGGATGCTTCCAGAGTCACATGGGGGTTTTGTTTATCTTGTCTCCGCTGTTCCCGCTCAGTGATTCATAAATAGAAGGGAAAAAGAGAATCCTCATGTGCAGAAACTTGTATTTATTAGGAAAAACTATTTAAAATAATACTCACAAGTATAATTATAATTAAATAAATGCCAGTAAGCTCTTTATACAGTTAGAATGAATGGAACACGATGGATCCCTTTGATCTCTTACAGTCTACGCATTTCAACCCTCTCAGGGGATCTTTTTCAAGGCAGAGTGGACTCTGTTTGTTTGTTTTTTAATAAATACGAGTTTCTGCACATGAGGAGTCTCTTTATCCCTTCTATTCATATGAAGAGAGGTTGTTGTAAAATCTAGTGCTACAGAAATTGGAATCCAGTTGATTCATTTATCAAATCAGCTGCCAAAGGTTTACCTTGATGTGGCACACTCCTTTTATATTTGTGTTCATAAAGGACATGCACGTAAGGTGGGGGACTAGATCTATGTACATCAAGCATAGTCTTATGCTATATAGTAAGAACTTCAGGTACTATCCTGTCCAAAAAACATAACCCTTGGGAATTAGGGGAAAACCACTTATAGGCTCTTCTCCCACAAATATAATATACCTGGGAGGATTAATGGTACATTACAGTGTAATAGGACACCACACAGCTCTCCAATAAAGCTTTCTTTACCTAAGGCCTTCAGTTGTGACCCACAGGTGTCTTCTTGTATTATATGTTGGCAATATTCTGAATGTACATTTCCCACTGATGTCTTTGTAGCATTGATCTACTAACCTAGTGTTTGAAATCCATTTCGGCTCTTGACCTCTTGTACCCGTCTGGTGAATATGGGCTCCTTATCTGCTCTCACTGAATAAACTATTGTTTGATTTTGCCATACTGCTTCCCAATAACCTAATCGCACAAGGCTTGTGAAATTAATACACATTAGAGATTTGTCTGTGGAATATTGTCTAAGTCTAAGACTAGGGGATCCGGAAGAGTTAAATTTTTCCGCCAGGGGCCTACCACCCCATAAGCTAAGTACCTCAGAGTTATTTAAGTGTATTGGGATTAGACCTTTATTATCTTGCCTCAGAGGTACATGGGAGCACACCCAACATTCGCTTTGGTTTAAGACCTTCCACACTAAAGCATGGTAATGATCTAAGGGACGCCTGTAAAACTTAGGATTATACTTAGTTTGACACATTTGAACACAACTTTCTTCCATGACTGGGGCACAAGTCTTACAAATACAGTATTCCTCAGACGATAATCCCTCACACTGTTCTTTCTCCTCAGAATTGGAGCGCTTTTCACACTCTGAACCTATAGTGTTAGGCATAGCCCATGGCTCCATGTTACCATCCGATTGATACTCATCCTTCACCTCGATACCAGACCTGGTCTCCTCCACCATTTTACCATATCTGGAAAAGAATACTCTAAAAAGGAAAAGAAATGTTAAAAGAGAAAAAGGGATGATCGCAGTTTCTCCACCTCAGTTAATCAGCCTTGACTTCGTCTCCCTGGAACAGGCACTCAAGATTAGGGGCAATTGTCTCAACACCCTCCTCGTCTCTGACCTTCTCCAGATTTATGGCTCTTTTGCAGTGGGATGAGTGGACCCAAGTATTCCTTTTCATGACCTTTATAGAGGTAGTGCTGGTCAGTAGCACTTGGTAAGGTCCTTCCCACCTGTTGATTAGACAACCAGAACATAAGAAATTTCGTATCATCACAAACTCACCAGGCTCAATATCATGACAATTATTCCGTGGCATGTCCAGTGCTATCAACTTTATGCACTTCTGTTGTTTCTTAAGCTGTTTACTCATCTGGATGAGATAACGGACAGTCACATCATTATTGTACTATAATTCTTCCTGTGGGTCTACCATTATATGGCGTTGGCGTCCCAAAAATATCTTGTAAGGTGACAAATTAAGTGGAGATCTGGGAGTGGTTCGGCTACTGTGAAGGACTAGGGGTAATGCATCGGGCCAAGCTAACCCAGTCTCAGCCATTACTTTACTGAACTTGTTCTTAATAGTGCCATTGAACCTTTCTACCTTCCCACTGGCTTGCGGGTGATATAGGGTATGTAATTTGCTAGTTATTCCCATAAATCGGCACATGCTTGTCACACTCGGCGGCAGATGCCGCCGGACTTACAGTGTCAGGAGCCGTCTTGCTGCCACACTCCCTGCTCTTCCCCGCTTTCTGCTCCTTCGGAGGTGCCACTCTCAGTAGTGGCACCTCTTCTCAGTCTCCTCTGCTCACTGCAGACTTTCTGGTGGTGTGGTCCTGGTGCCAAGCTCCAGCGTTGTCCGGCTGCATGGGTGCTGCCATGTTGGATTATATCACATGCCAATCGGATCCAAGCCAGGGGCATCACATGATTAGCTTAGCCAACCCAGGACAAGGGCGGGCTATTTAAACCCTGTGCACAGTCCATGCATTGCCAGAACAACTTTGTCCATCAGAGGTGCCTGGTTCTCTGTGCAACTGCTCTCCTTACTTCTCCAGCCAAGGTCTGCCTAACTTCTAGCTAGTTCATCCTGACACAGCTGCTTCTGCAATCAAGCCTGTCTGCTCCAAGTCAAAGCTGCATTAATCCTGCAGCTTCTGGATTGTCTGCACTACTGTGCTACTTAGTTCAGGCCTGCTGTTGCCATACAGATCAAGCCTGCTGTTGCCATACAGTTCAAGCCTGCTGTTGCCATACAGTTCAATAGATAGAGGAGATGTTAACATTCAAAGTGCCTGGGCCTCGTCCGTAGTTTTGGAAGGCGCATTAATAAGCCATGCGTACCTCATACCTAGCGATTGTTTGGTATTCAGACGTCACTCATAAAGGTAGGACCATGCATATTATACTTGTATAAGTGGTGCAACCACTCAGATTCAGAAAAATGGTTTTATTGTTTATCAAAATCAGAAGGATAGGTCTTAGAATCTTAGACCAGCCCCATACTCACAGCTTGCTAAACAATCACCTCTCCTTGCCAGGGGGAGGAGAGATAATCAGATGCCCATCCAAGCCTGCTGTTGCCATACAGTTCAAGCCTGCTGTTGCTACCCAGTTCAGCCTGCTGTCTACTCCAGTCCAGCTCGCTGTCTACTCCAGTCCAGCTCGCTGTCTACTCCAGTCCAGCTTGCCACATACTTCACTTGTGCTGACTCTGCTTTTCGCCTATGCGCAAGCATTACCTACGGCCTCCCAGTTTCTGCTTCGACTCCAGCTCTCCGCCAACCCCTCCTGAACCCGAGACTGACCCAGACTTTACCAGGGCAGTGACAATACTCTTAAATGCTTCTCCACTAAAGTGGGTACTTTGGTCACTTTCAATCACCTTTGGTATGCCAAACCTACAAACAAACTCTTGGACTAGCTTCTTGGCAGTAAAAGCAGTGGTATTAGTTGCGGCTGGGTAAGCTTCAACCCAGTGTGAAAACAAATCAACACATACTAACACATGCTTTAGATTCCTACAGGGTGGTAGCTGTATAAAATCAATTTGTATTACCTGGAAAGGGCCTTCTGTTGGCGGAATATGGGATGGTTCTACAGGAATAGACTTACCAACATTTTTCTTTAGGCATATAAGACATGACTTGACTTTCTTATCTGCCATTTCAGAAAATCCTGGCGCACACCAATATGATCTTACCAATCTGCTCATACCCCCCCTCCCTAAGTGAGTCAAACCATGTGCTGCTTCAGCTAAGGCCGGGAGACACGCTCTGGGAGCCACTGACTTCCCTTGTTTATCCTTCCAAAGCCCTGTGGGGCTTCAATGCTTCAAATACCATCAGTTTCTCAAAATTTTTCAATGGTGCTGATGCATCTGCTCTTTTTGCAACTTCATCCGTCCTTTGGTTACCCAGGGATACAGTATCTGTCTCGTATGTGTGGGCCTTACATTTAAAAACTGCAACCTGCGTGGGCAGTTGTATGGCCTCTAAAAGTCATTTTATGTGTCTGGAGTGCGCTACAGGTGTCCCTGCTGCTGTCATAGAGTTCCTGAGTCTCCACCGGGCTCCAAAATCATGTACCACTCCGAAAGCATACCTCGAATCTGTATAAATATTAGCAATTTATCCCTCTGTCAATTCACATGCCCTTCTCAAAGCTAAAAATTCTGCTACCTATGCTGAGTGTCGTGGTCCAAGAGGTTCGGCATCTACTATACTTTTGTCATCTACAACTGCATAACCAGTACATAATTCACCTGTATCAGTCTGTCTATGACAACTCCCATCCATGTAAAAGGTCACATCTGCATTACCTATTGGGATGTCACATATGTCAGGTCTTGCAGTAAAGGTTTGATTTAGATAGTTTGCATAGTCATGAGTGTCTGTTTGTCCGCTAAATTCAGTCATCTCCGGAGCCCCGTCCACCCTTTGTGTATCATGAGGAACATACAGTAAATATGTAGCTGGATTTGTGATGTTTGCTGGTGCCATAAGCGCTAGTTCCCACCTTGTAAACCGTGCAGAGAAGCCGTGTCTAGTCTGAGCAGAATTCAGTAGGGCAGACACAGCATGTGGTACATGAACAGTCAAATCATGGCCTAATACCATATCCTCACTTTTACTAACCAGAAGAGTGGCAGCCACAACTGCTCTGAGGCACGTCGGGAGTGACTAAGCTACAGTGTCCAACTGGGCACTATGGTAAGCCACCGGCCTATTAGCGTCTCCATGTCTTTGTGTCAAAATAGCTTCCGTGCAATGCAGGTCAAATGATTTGGTGTAATCGGGAATTCCAAGGGCTGGCGCTGACATTACACTTTCCTTCAGATTTCTGAAAGCTTGCTCTGACTTCTGAGGTGAGATCAGCTCCTGTAAGGACAATGCTAAAATGGAGAATCCAGGAATCCAGTTCCTACAGTATCCACACGCCCCTATGAAAGAACGGTCATTTCTTGTATAGCTTTAATTCTGTCCTCTGTCAGATATCGTAATACTTTGGTAAGGCAGTGCCCTAAGTATTTGACTTTGGTTTGACATGGCTGCAACTTGTCCTTAGATACCTTGTGTCCTGTTTGTGCAAGATGAAACAAAAGTTCTTTACTATCACACAATGATGCCTCAAAAGATTCAGAACATAGCAACAAATCGTCAACATATTGTATCAGGATCGACCCATTACTAGGTTGAAAAGATCGCAAATAATCATACAAAGCCAGAAAAAAGATGCTAGGGCTGTCCACGAAACCTTGGGGTAACCGTGTCCATGTATACTGTACCCTTCGGAATGTAAATACGAACAGGTACTGACAGTCAGGGTGTAGGGGAATAGAAAAGAAGGCATAACACAGATAACAGTAAAATGAGTAGAGGTTGCAGGAATTTGCATTAATATGACAGCTGGATTGGGCACTACAGGGAACTGACTCTCTACAACCTTATTAACACCCCTTAAATCTTGAACAAGTCTGTAGCCCCTTCCTGCCACTCTTTTTGACAGGGAAAATGGGACTATTTGCTACACTAGAGGTGCGAGTCAAAATTCCTTGCCGTAACAACTGTTCCATTACAGGAAGTACATCTATTACTACCTCAGGTTTTAAAGGATACTGGGGTATTTTTGGTGCCTGCCTACCACTTTTTAGAGTTACCATGACTGGTGACACATTTGTCATCAATCCAATGTCTTGCCCGTTCTTGGTCCACAGGGACCTTGGTAACTGTGACAACATTTCATCTACCTTTGCTGGGAACTGCGTTGAACCAGTGGAAAGTACCATTAACTTAGGAGGAGCCTCTAACATGTCCTGAGCCTCCTGTGTATAGGATCTTGGGATATCCATCAGGGGTACAATAAATTACACAACCCATCATGTGTAAGGTCCCTTCCGAGTAGATTGGTAGGAGCTGATGCTGCAAGAAGAAAATAATGTTTAGTGTGTAAAGGACTAATAGTGACTTTCGGGAGTCAGAGGATACTGCTGCACCTCCCCCAAGACTCCTATGGCGTGTATGGTTTTCCTGGTTAAGGGTAAATCAAGAGGAGAAGTTAGTACAGATCTGGCCGCCCCTGTGTCCACAAGAAAGATTTGATTAATGACTGCAATTTTGACCTCTACATTAGGCTCTTCATTTGGGCCGCTAATCAATCCTATCTGCATGAGATCACAAGTATGACCTGACCCTCATTGGATTTGGGGACCAGCTGCCTGGTCTCTCATTGCATATGAGATGGCATGATTCGCTCTCCTATCCTGAAATCTCTAATCACCTTCTTCCCTTCTAAATTCCTCCCTGGACCTAAAAGGCCCCTGTTTGGTCATTTTAGCTCCTATACCCTGGGAGTTTCCTTTCACTCATACATTCTGGAGATTTGTGCCCTGGTTTTCCACACCTGAAACAATGGACAAAAGGTTTTGGTACTTTTACATGGGACATTGTATTGTATGACATGTGTGTGGGTATGTGTGGGTGGGTGTGGCTGTGGCTATAGGGCTTGTATGCTTAGTGTTAAAAGTTTTTCTGTTTTTTTTTTCCTTTCTCTTAACTACATTCATTTCATGGGATACTGCTAAAGATCTTATTTTCATTACATCAAGGTCTTGCCATTCTGGTTCAGATATTTGGATCCTTTGTCTTACAGACTCCAGAAACCCAGTCATGAAGACTGAAATTCCCTGTGATGTGGGTTAAATTTAATGTCTTCAATACCAGTGTATCTAATCATTTCTGCTTTAGCCCTTTGTATGAAATCATCTACACCCCCAACCATCTTTTTGTTTGATTGTGAACAGTTTCTGCCATTCTACATGAACTGGGAATTTTACACCTAAAGCTGGCCACACACTAGAGCGATTATCGCTCCCAGCATGTGGCTGCCAATAGATGGGACGATTTCCCCCTGGGGAAAGGTCCCGATATTGGCACCATACACTGCCACAGGCTGGGAGCGATAATCTCTGCTGGAGAGTCTGCAGCTGGCTGCAGTCTCTCCTGATTGGCTGGGTCTCCTGTAAATCTTGACAGGAGACCCAGCTTTAACTGTGACAGGCTGCAAGCACTCTGTCCTCTCTCTCTCTGTCTGGCTATACAGCCTGTCAGCTTCTGCAGCGCTATACCCTCTCTCCCTGTCTGGCTATACAGCGCTGTGTATGGCCAGCTTAAGGGCTTGGTTAAGTACTTATGTACGACCTCCATTACACAGCAGCTCCATCAGTGTGTGGGCATTGCAGATAATCGTGCTGCAGAACCCCACACACTGACAGGCTGCAGCGCTATGCCCTCTCTCCCTGTCTGGCTATACAGTGCTGTATAGCCAGACAGAGGGAGAGAGGACAGAGCGCTTGCAGCCTGTCAGCTTCTGCAGCGTTATGCCCTCTCTCCCTGTCTGGCTATACAGCGCTGTATAGCCAGACAGGGAGAGAGGGCAAAGCGCTGCAGCCTGTCAGTGTGTGGGGTTCTGCAGCACGATTATCTGCAATGCCCACACACTGCACGATTTTGCTGGCGATAACCGATAACTTTTATTGCAAACCAGCCTATCAGATTATCCGACGGCAGCCATTTTTTTTAGATAATCGCCCGTTTCTGTCAATTATCGGCACCACACACTAGAGCGATAATTCGGCCAATCCACGATAATTGCTAAATCGGCACGATTATCACTCTAGTGTGTGGCCAGTTTAATTGTTTACAGATGTTATCTATGTTTATTTGATTGTCTCCATCACTTAGGACCTTATCTTCTTCTAATTTGCAGACTCTAAAAAAGTCCACAAGATGTACTAGCAGGGAGACAAGCCCTAAGCAACACACGCCAATCTTTGTTAGTGGGCTCAAGCGCATTTCTTAAGTCCCTAATATATTTCTGGCACCTGGGCAAATCCTTAGTAGGGCTAGGAAATTCCGCAATCATGTTACGTAATTCTGACCTTGACCAGGGAGTTTACATTGTAAAATCAGTTTGTACAGGCACAATCCCTTCACTATTTTCATTTCCAGTATGTACACTGAGTGTACACGCACTGGGTACAATCCATGACATCCTAAATAATTCCTATGTTTACCAGATTTATATAGACAAAGTATTGCATGTGTGGGTACGTGGTGCTAAAACTTCCATACTGGGTGAGGTGTGTGTAATTTTAGGGCGTATAACTGAGGGAAACCATGGGATAGCATCTTGAAGTAAAGTGGTTCCGTTGCAGGGGGAACGGAGGTGACTGGTAATGCTGGTACTTGTAGTGCAGCTGTGGATGCATGTGTCCCTGTTCCTTGACTAGTGTGGTTAGAATGTAATTGAATTATATGTGCAAGGGCTGATATTAATGAAGGGTCATCTTCCCTATCACTAGTTTCTATATTACCCTTAGCTAATTCCTTATCTAACACTGGATACAATCTGGCTACAAAATGTTTAGGATTTAAATCACCATTCAATGAAACATTAGTAGGTTCAGGACAAACAAAGTTAAAACATTAATCATTCTTCCCCTTTCCCATGTATGGAGGAGGAGGAGGCACTTGCGTAGGAGTCACGTGCGCAGGATTTGCGTGAACACGCAATGTGTTCACAGTTGCAGATGCATGCGGCAGAAATGCGCCTGCAGCTTTTTCGCACCATTCTTTAGCCTCGTGCTGCCACAATACCAGACTCTTTATGTACTATTCCCGCTTTCTGTGTGATTTCATTTTACAAATTTGGAGACTCACATTATTTAAAATGCCTTCTTAGAAACTACCGACACTTGGAAACCTCCTTTCACATAGACCGGTCATTTTTGTACATTCATTACAATACTTAGTTGCAACCACACCATATTTCCTATTCATTATCAACATAGCCGACCCCTGCGGCATATCCGGTCCAATATCGGCGCATGGTCCACCTGCCAAAGCCCCGAAAGACCCTCTGACAGCCACGTCATGATAGCCAGCTACCCATAGTAAAATCATCGCCTAAACTCTAGAGCAAGACGTACACACAAGCATACCTACGCAAGTGAAACAATTCTACAAAATTTCGAACAACACAGAGTACGCAACAATTGAGTTAAACTTTAAGTTTGCATTGTCAATACTCAATATCAGAACACATAAAAAATAGCGTTATCTCTTCAAACTGCGAAGTACACAAATCTCCAAAACACAGACTTCCCAATTGCCCATCGTCGGAGCAACAAACTCACACCAGTTTTACCAATGCTAATAAAGTCCAGAACACCCTCAACCTCCCTCTCGAAAGGGAGTCAAAATACAACAAGACTACTACCCCTGTTATGCAGGAGGAATCCCTACAATGATTTCAGCCCTAACCTAAAAACAGATATTTATCACTTAAAATTTTTGGGAAAGAATCATTATGTTGATTAGTACATAACTGCCTACTGTCTAGACCTGAAACTTGACTTGGTAACTATATATGTAAAAAAAAAAAAAAAGGCAGGGTAGTTAGAACATATGACATATACTGTGTATGTGTTTGTAAACATTGCAATTTCATTTTAGCAAATGAATCAGTAGAAATAGGGGAGAAAGGTGAGGCATTAATAAAGAAAAATGGCATTTATACATTGTTATTTTATGCACAAATCCTATATTTTCAGTCTTTGATGTTTTGATGCTATTGCTTCTTATTGCCTGTTTTCCATTTCACAGAAATGTGTCATGTGCAAGGCAGAATTCCACTTAGAGTCAACATCTTTGATGAAAGGTAATTTGGGTTTGATACAGCAAGTGATGTCTGTGTTGCATGTATACAAATGACGCAGTAATTGATCAAAAGAAAAGAGCTGACAATCTTGATCAATTGATGCAACTTTTCAGTGTTGTTGTTATTCAAAACAGTGATGTATGCTGTAAATAAGCCATTCCAGGAAATGAAGTACCAGAGCCTTCAGAAAAGCCATTATTTTTCTATCTCTTTGCTGAGAAGAAATAGCTGAATGATCCATTACTAAACTAACCGAAAGGCATGACAAGCAACACATTTAATCACAACAATAACACCAAATATACATGTATACCTGTTAATAGGAAAGTGTAAATACAAAAAAAAAATGTATTCCTTTAATCCTTAACTTTAATGCCTGTCATTCCTTAATTTTTCTGGCACAATATACAGTGTGCAGTCTACAGTGTCCCAAATTCCAAGAGATTTTTCTGCTGATATTCTGTATATGAAATGAGAAACATGCATATGATTATGTGGCTCCCATTATATATCCTTATATAGTCTTCTTTGATAAATTTAAAAAAAGGTTTAGGGTGGAATGCTGATGTAAGTACTTTAAACAAGAAAAACATGTGGAGAGAGTAAGAGTTTCTCACACACTACTCAGATATTGCAGATTGCTAACAAATAGAGCATTAAATCTACCTACCAAGCTCCAAAGCAACTTAATAAAGTAATAAATGACAAATAGCACAAAAATATATCTTAGTGTATGACTCCAATTTGTTGTTGCTTCTTTGGGTAACAGATGTTTGGATCATTAACTTCTCTAACTTCTCTTTGTACTCACTGAACAACAAACTAAAATTGGTTTTGCAGCCATGATTATAGACAGATATATCTAAATATATATCTAATATCTAAATCTAAACAACAACTATGAAACCATAAAAAGGGAAGTAGTTAACCAGAAATTTAGGACCTACATTAAAGCTGGCACCAGGTCTCCTAGCACTCTGTGCCCATCCTGATAGTGGCTTTACCCTTCCATCCAACTACATTCTTTGTAAAAAATGTTATCAGGCAAAGAAGGTTAAAGGATAAAGACAAAATTACTTTATTAAAATAAAAAATACAAAAGCCTCAGAAACATGCGTGAAATATTATAATACAATTTAATAGAATATAAAATATATATAACCTCATAATACTTCTCCATATGCTTCCATAAATGGCATATATTCTCTGCATAATAAAGCTCTTTATACCTCTGTAATTGTATTTAAATTATCCTGCATTATTAGGGAGAAATGAAGAGCTTCATTATCTGTTATATGTTTTTAAGAAGGAATAAAGAGCTTTATTATGATTTACATAGTATATAATTTCTATAGTAAAGCTCTTAATTTGAGAAAAATTAAGGAGGAATAATCACCCATATTAGAGCTCTAAATGCCCTTCTACATATATAGCCTTTGTATTGGGGTCATAGAGGTTAATTAAGGGGAATAATGTGGAAAAATTAGGAATAAATATTATTATGGTCTTTCTTTTATTCCATCTTAAATTTTCAATTATATATTTTTATAGAAGACTATCAGACAAATAAAAGAACTTAAATGAAAGAATAATTGTCTTATTTCTTTGCATGGTCCCTCCAATGTAGGGGAACTAGACTCTACCATCCTCTTCCATATGTTCTGTGTCCCAGAAGCAGAAGCTAGTATGAAATTACGACAATCTAAAGTGCTTTGTGCACAGAGCACAGCTTCTTAGCACTCCGCTTAAATGAGTTCTGAACATAGTATATTTTCATTGCCCTAAAATATATATATTTGATTAAGTGATTTTAAATAATCTTATATTTATTTTATTTTGGCCCATATTTTTTTTCCTATTTATTTATATTTTACTTCTTACTACCAGGATTGCCATATTCAATTTTCTTTCCTTACTTACATACAGCTTCAATTACAGGTATGCATCCAGAATGTCTCACATCTGGTATCGCATATTAATTTTGTCTTTAACCCTCAGTTAGTTTTACATTCAACACTTACCACTTTTGTTTTCTTTATCTTCTTTTTAGATTTTATTTTACTTATTTCCTTATTTTATTTTATCTTTACTTAATTTATATTTATCATTATTTATCAGTTTATTTTTGTTTTACTTATTATCTCCACAATAGTGTTAGTGTTCTCAGACTTGACTATATAAGCATTTTTATCTTCTTCAGTTATCATTTTCACCACCCTGTACTAAGTCTACTGCTGGTAAGCGTTTATTTGCATTCAGCCATTGTTCACTGACTGCTTATTGCCTACTCATTCCTGTCTGTCACTGAGTGCTTACCTTGTCGCTTGTATTGTCAACAGTCAAAATGTCGACAGGTTAAATTGTTGAAAGATTAAAATGTCGAAAAAGTCAAAATGTCAACAGTCAAGGATTGTAATGCCACTTGCACAGCAGCATTATTTTGAAGCCACAAAATACTTATGTCATGCACCAGACTTTGGACCACACCAGATTAGAGGTGCAAAGTCTAACCGCAAGCCTGGTGTTCAACAAAGCCCCTGATGGTAGGGATAGTCCTAGTTGCAGGAAAGCAGCAGGTCGCGGCCCTCTGGACAAGCAGACAGATTCCAAGATGGTGAGCAGGATCTGAAGATTGCACGAGGTAACGTAAGAGTGGCTACTGTGACTAGATACTTTAATGAGCAGTGGACACTGGAAGTGCAGACACCAAGACATAGGCAATATACCAGATACAGTGGAATATAGGAAACGTTACCAGAAAACTGGTACTGGGGAATGCAATATCAGCAGGCAAGGATAGCTGTTGCTCTGACCAGAAAGTTATGTCAAAGAGAAGTTTAAATAGAGCTACTGATCAGTGAGTTTCACCAAGGTAATGAGCCACACATGTGAATTAATGCTTGCAGCAGAGAGTAAATTCCAGGAAGTGCTAGGAACTAAAAGAAGTTCATGTGATCAACAAAAGTAAAGAAAATACATAAGGTGCAGTGAAAAGTACCATCATCACAACTTGTAAGCATAAATAAAACATTATACACCTCAAAACAGCTGATAACTACCCAACACAGCAACGCAACATTGCTATTGTTTGAGAGACACTGCTACTCTGCTCTTTCCTATATGTTCTACCACAGAGAAGATGAGATTAGTTAATGATTTAGCTCCAAGATCCAACTTACTAGTTTTGTGGCTGCGCTGGTGTTAACCTAAATAACTAAATGTTATATTTGACTATATAGATTAAAATAAATATATAGTATAAAACTTAAAAGAATATATATTAGACTATATAAATTAAATAATACACATCCAATAATTAATTCATAAATTGGTAGGTAAATTCATAAATAAATGTCCAAATATATGAAACAATGTCCTTCACTTTTGCTAACCAACTAATTGACTGGTGTGTAATGTCGTACTAATCCTCAGCAATCAGGACCGTCTTATCATCAATATGTCCATGAAAAGAGAATAAGAATAAATAGATATAACTTAACAGCTTATTATCATCAAAAAACACACATATTAAAAACTACAGGGATAACACAGAAAGATCCTACCAAGAGCACAAGGTGCCCTAAGACACCGCAGGAGACGGAGGCTGACGGCGTGAGTCCCGGGGTGCTGCAGATGGATATCAGCGTCAAAGTCAGTACAGGCATCCTTGGAGGATAATGGTCCGTTCCCCTTCTGATCAAATCACAAGTCACCCAGACGCGTTTCGACGAAGCAATCCTCTTTTTCAAAGTGGTGACTAAGTAGTTATTTTCCCAGTCTTTTATACTGCCGCACGATATTCCCATTGGTTATCACACCAGTCAATGTGCTAACCGTTATCTACCAGCCTAATTCTAAATTGAACATCTGCCAATATACACAATAATAAAAAGCTTACAACCATACCGTGGGAAAAATTTAAATATAATTAAACCAGCATAATTTGGCAATTAGGGGAAATTCTAAAATAAATATAAATACCAAGGTCCTAAACACTGTTATATTTGTTTACCCAAAAACCTTTTATCTAAGTAACATGCAACTCCTATATACCATAAATGATTTTAACTAACATTTATCAAAATCTCTTACATAACCAATATAGTAACATAGTATTAGAAAGTAGTTTCTCTAAATATCGCAGTAAAATTATACAATTTAACAAAGTCAGTTTATAAGGATATCTAAGTGCGTTATAAACCTTAGGGTCCTAAAAATCTCCATATTACCTTTCCTTTATAATCTTATCCAGGAACAGTAAGGACCATTGTATATAGATGTATCATTTCTAATTCATAGTGATAAATAGAAAAATACAAATAAAAGTAAATAAACAACAGTACTAATACGTCAACATATGCGTTATAATAATTATCTCTACGTCTTTGTCTCTCTTCATATTTTAAAATAATGACATTCCTTTATATGTACCAAAACAAATTAACATTAGCATTAGAGAAAGCATTTAAAAAAACAATTAAAAAACCATTTAAAAAAGCATTAACATTTATATTTTTCATCTAAATCTACCCACATTATCTTAAAATTGGTATGCTTTATTATTTATATCAATACACAAAGGTTAAAAGAGGAACTAATGTATAATCTCTATAGATTCATTTAAGCGTCATTTAAGGGAGTTCTGATTATTTCTGATAACTAAAATCTAAAATACCTTTCTGCCAAGCACAGGTGTGATAATAGATAAAATAATATATCACGAGAAACCTTTAAAAGTTAACCCTTAAATGAAAATCTAAAAAATTGATCAAATAAAAAAGTGTAAAGGAGAAAAGGGTCTAAAATTTGCTCCTAGTAACAACTTCAATCTATTTGATACATATGTTGATATCCAGCAATTTATAACAAAGCTGACACTCAAGAAGTTTTTTGGTACAAATAAGAAAGTTAACAATGGAAATAATAACCCGTTCAATCCTAAATCAGTTTTCTTCCCTAAGCACAAAAAAGGACATTTGATATAGACATTCAAACATTTAGTACTAAAAGATTTAGAAGCATTAGAATTAAAAAATAAGAAGAAAAGTAAATATAGGAAGAATAAATAGAACCTGAGTAATGAAGAGAAAAAAGCATTAAAATCCTTAACACAGTTATCAAACCTGCCAATAAAGGTTGGGGTATCGTACTTTTGAATAAAGAGGACTATAAGGGTGAAATTGTATCTCAAATTGAGGATAACACTACTTATTTGAAATTAAGTAAGGATCCCACATTAAAATATATGAAAAACTTGCTTGATCTTTTAAATACATTTTTAGATAAAGGGACCATTACTAGTGAGGAAAAATAATTTTTATATATTAAGAATCCCCAGTGTTATATATGCTTCCAAAAGTTCATAAGAATGCAGAGAAACCTCGCCCAATCGTAGCAGGTACAAGGTCATTCACGTCAAACTTATCGAGTAATATTGATCATCACCTCCAACCCTTTGTAAAACAGATGCCGGCATACTTAAAAGATACAGGTGATATTGGGAAACAAATTTTATACTGGTAATGGCCGACGTCACCTCCCTGTATAGGATTATTGATCATAAGCAGGGTTTGTAGGAGTTGAAATATTTTTTAAGTAAGTCACATAAATCTGCAAAGGTTTTTAATTGAAGAGATTGATTTTATTTTGAATAACAATTATTTAAAATGTAATGGTGACTATTTTAAACAGAAAAAAGGAACAGCCATGGGCACCAGGTTTGCTCCAAGCTATGCAAATTTATTTATGACATTATGATTGGAATCTATTACTACCACAGCTGGAGTAAACCTGGTGCAATGGTACAGATGTATAGGTGATGTGTTTTTTATATTTGGGGGACTCTTTGTCAGAACTTGAGACTTTTTGTGAAAATCTTAACAATAATAAACTTGAATTGATTGAATTTGAACATTACTCTTACTTTTACATCCAGTCAAAAGACGGTCAATTTCTACGATATCACAATATATATTAAAGATAACCTAATAAAAACCAAATGATACACAAAGAGTACTGTATATCCCTACACAGAGCAATCACCATAGCAACATACCGAAAGGCCAGTTTCTAAGATTAAAACGTAATTGAAGAAAAAAGATGACCAGCGCTGTTCTTGAAACTACTAAAAGAAAAAGAAAAAAAAAAGAAAAATAAATTGCCTTACAAAATTAATTCACATATAAATGACAAAAATTTATTAATCAAATTAATCTGGTACCAGACATGTAAAAACAAGCATAAAGCAAGTGATACAATTCTTGCAAAAAGTATCTCTTTACTGTATTCCTCCGTATAGATATTATAAACATAGAAACATAGAAAGTGACGGCAGATAAGAGCCACATGGCCCATCTAGTCTGCCCATTTGTTTATTGAATACTATACTGACCCTAGACCCTATTTACTCTCCATTTGGTTTACAATTTAGGATACCCTTATATTTATCCCAAGCATGTTTAAATTGTTCTACTGTATTGGCCTCAACCACCTCAGATGGGAGAATATTCCACTTATCTATCAACCTTTCGGTGAAGTAATTTTTCCGCACATTTCCTTTGAATCTACCACCCTCCAGTTTATATCCATGCCCTCGTGTTCTATTACACCTTTTCTTTTGAAAAATGGTACCCTCCTCTAGCTTAAACAGTGGTGTCCGTTAGTATTAGGGAAATAAACACAGACCATACAGTCAGCGTCGGACTGGCCCACTGGGGAGCCGGGGGAATCCCCGGTGGGCCCCGGTGTCTGTAAACTCCACCCCTTTTTGCAGGGGGTTGGAGACTTCTCTTAGAAGCCTGCACCCCCCCGCGCTGCAGAGCTGGTTGTGGCCGGGGATGCCGCTGCGCTCACTGTATAGCGATAACTAGGATGCAATGTGTATTATATGGTGATAATTAGGATGCAATGTTTATTGTATAGCGATAACTAGGATGAAATGTGTATTATATGGTGATAGCTAGGATGCAATATGTATTGTGATAGCTAGGATGCAATGTGTATTGTATAGTGATATAAGGGCGCAGTGTGTGTGTGTATGGTATGGCAATAGCTAGGATATAGTCTGTATTGTATGGCGGTAACTAGCATGAAGTTGCTATTATCTTAAGTTGTCCTTATTGTATGGTGATCAGTAGTATGTTCTCTGCCTTGTGTTCAATAGGATACTCACTGTAATTATATGGGTCACTGTAATTGAAAATTTATAGTATAACACTTTTCACACAGATGAAACAGTTTATTTGTAATTTTCATTGATACAAGCATCCTCCGGCAATAACTTTTTTACCACACCCATCGACTATGTGGTGGGCCCCCATCACAGTATTCCCTGGTGGGCCCTTCATGCCCCAGTCCGACCCTGCATACAGTCCATGCACTGGTTCCTTACAGGATTGGTCAATGTAGAAAAACGAATCCGTATAGACTTTTCAAAAAGAGGTTAATCAGACCTCTAAATGTAAATAAAGTTAAAGTTGGGGTTAAGCTCACCCAACCTTCTGTACAGACACTGAACAACAGGTAGATGTAGAAGCTGTCTCAGGTTAGGGCCGTCCACGTGTTAGGATACAGAGACTCCCAGATGCCTTTGTCTCAAACTCCCTTCTCCGGACCCTCTGTAGTTAAATTGCAGGTAAGAACAAAGGTATTGATATCATAGATACCATAAGCTATATAATTACAAGTTGTGCATCTACTGATGCCACATCTAAAACAACCCCGCTGTCTAGAGGGTAGCCATGTGTTGACCTGTTGATTATTATCATCATCCATTATAGGTTTTAAGGGTTTAAGTACTGAGGGGGCCAGAATATTTTTTAAATTTGAATTCTTTCTGAAGATGACCTTAGGTAGTTGAGGTAATATAGATCTCAATGTATGGTCCATATGTAAAATAGGATAATTTTCCAAAATAATTCTTCTAACCTGAGACTCTAAGCAGACTTCTTATTATATCTAGAGACAAATGTGATGTTGAAATCCTTTGGCCTCTCATCTGTCAGCTGATATCTGAAAGGTAAAGCTAACAACATCAACTCTGGTTACTGCAGTGGTTCCCAAACCTGTCCTCAAGGCTCCCCAACAGTACATGTTTTCCAGATCTCCTTGCTGGAGCACAGGTGTGTTCATTATTGACTGTTTAAAAGATCCACAGGTGGTATAATTATATACCTTGTTCTGTAGGGAGATCTGGAAAACATGCACTGTTGGGGAGCCTTGAGGACTGGTTTGGGAACCTATGGGTTACTAAATAATGTAATAATATTTTTTGTCACCAACTCGTTATTGATTTTTTTTTCATATTAATTATTTGACTTTAATTTAATATAATCTATTTCCCTATTTTACAATATCTTTTATATAGTTTTAATTCTTATTTTCTCCATAATTTAAGGGAAAATATTTTAGGCATGCTAGATGTACTATTTTTCTATTATTACACTTATCCATAGCAGAAAGGTATTTTTAGGTTTTAGACGTTTGTCATGATCATAATTCCCAGAATTTATGTAGAATGTATATGGGAATTACAAATAGGATCTCTTTCGAATTCTACAAGATAGTACACTTCTTTATTTTATCAATTTAGATTTTCATTTAAGGGTTAACTTTTAAAGGTTTCTCATGATATACTATTTTATCTATTATCACACCTGTCTTTGGTGGAAAGGTATTTTAGATTTTAGTTATCAGAAATAATCAGAACTCCCTTAAATGAAGCTATAGAGATTATATATTAATTCCTCTTTTAACCTTTGTGTACTGAGATAAATAATAGGGCACACCAATTTTAAGATAATATGGGTAGATTTAGGTGAAAAATATAAATGTTAATGCTTTTTTTTAATGTTTTTTTTTAATAGTTTTTTTTAAATGCTTTCTCTAATGCTTCTTAAGATTTATTTATGAGTTGCTTTCATATTTCTGTTGTATATGATATAATTATTTTAGTTGTTAATTTGTTTTGGTACATATAAAGGAACGTAATTATTAAAAAATATGGAGAGAGACAAAGATGTAGACATAATTATTATAACACATATGTTTACTTATTAGTACTGTTGTTTATTTATTTTTATTTATTTGTATTTTTCTATTTATCACTATGAATTAGAAATGATACATCTATATACAATGGTCTTTACTGTTCCTGGATAAGATTATAAAGGAAAGGTAATATGGAGGTCTTTAGGACCCTAAGCTTTATATCACACTTAGATGTCCTTTGAAACTGATTCTGATAAATTGTATCATTGTACTGCGATATTTAGAAAAACTACTTACTAATACTATGTTACTATATTGGTTATATAAGTGATTATTATTTTGTATATTGGCAGGTGTTCTATTTAGAATTAGGCTGGTAGATAACGGTTAGCACATTGACTGATGTGATAACCAATGGCAATATCGGGCGACAGTATAAAAGACTGGGAAAAGAGCTACTTAGTCACCACTTTGAAAAAGAGACTTGCTTCCTCGAAACAGTGACTTGCGATTTGATCAGACGGGGACTGGACCATTATCCTCCAAGGACGCCTGTACGGACTTTGACACTGATATCCATCTGCGGCACCCTGGGACTCGCCCCATCAGCCTTGGACTCCTGCGGTGTCTTAGGGCACCTAGTGCTCTTGGAAGGATCTTTCTGTGTTATCCCTGTAGTTTTTAATATGTTTTTGATGATAATAAACTGTTAACTTATATCTATTTATTCTTATTCTCTTTTTATGGACATATTGATGGAGGTGATAAGACGGTTCTGATCGCTGAGGATTAGTGCTACATTACACACCAGTTAATTAATGAAGGACATTGTTTTATGAAATTGGACATTTATTTTTTAATTTACCTACCTATTTATGAATTAATTATTGGATGTGTATAATTTAATTTATATGGTCTAATATATATTCTAGTGTGTAGGACCCTTGTGACTAGTTTGGTTGCTGCTATAGGTGTTTTTATAGTGCGGTGGCAACTACTCACTATTATTTTATGTAAAGTTTACATCACACACTCAAGATTCTGAAAAGTAAAAAAGCTCAGTCTTTCTGAGCTGAGACAATAGAAAATCTATCTCCCTTGAATCATATTTACTTCACATAGATCATATCTATTTATCTCATATGTAATATCTATATACATCAAAATTAACGGGAAATAAAAAAAATTTTATAACATAAATAGGGCTGGATCCAGAAGGAGCTTGAAATTAAGAGAGGAAGGTTACACCTGGGCAAAACCATGTTGATTTCAGGGAGAGTCAAGTTAGTTGTATTCTTTGCATGCAGGGATATATCTTTGAATTGCTTACTGCACTCAGATATTGATCAGCTTACTATTACACTTATTACATTATTTAGGCCTGGGATAGGAAACATCACCTCTCACCTCTAATACTGTTTGCAACAGATAAAATATGACTCCCCCTGCAATCAACATGGTTTAGCCCAGGAGTATCTTTCCACTCTTAATTTCAAGTTCCTTATTAAGTCTGGATCCAGCCCATAATTTCTATGCTCCATAATAAAGCACGTAAGTCAGCTAAGTTAAGTAATATAGGGTGATGGGTGTTGGGTGTATTATCCTTAGTAGTGCGTAACTTAGGTATGCATTCATACGTAAAACGCTCTTAAGTCTGGTTCAGATCCAATGGACGTAAAATAAACTATATATAATAAGCTTCTTTATTAATCCTTAATTATGCTCACATTATCACCCAAAATAGGCCTCCTATTAGAGGGCTTGGTATGTAATCATGCCCTAAACAGAGGTGGGAATATAGAGCCTTATTATGGCAATCACAGTTTCTGTCTTACTTCTATGCTATTTCTAACATTTCTCTCTTCTTTTCCGATGCCTACTCCTACCTGTACCTACTGCATATTTAACTATTTAAAATGTACAATTAGAGAGCCTCAAAAAAGGAGTGTAGATTTATCATTTATTAATATTTTTTTTAAGTAGATGATATGACTACCAAGTTTATGCGCAACAGCAGTAAATATGCCCTACTGTTTGAACCCTATTTAAGTACAGTTGTGCCCAGTAAAACCTTTTCAAAAATCAGGGAAAGTTCACAATTTCCATGCGCGGTGGGCCCAGCCACCTTAGCAAAGTTAAACGGGGCTCTCCATTTAAAGTCTGATAGAATGTGTGACTCATCCTGTGAGTGAGTCATCACTCTTTCTCTGCAGTCTCTCAGTTTAAACTTTAAATGGGTAACCCACAAACACTTTTATATTTTATATTAATAAAGTAAGAAAGAATATTAACCATTTATTAAAAATAAGGCAATAAATAAAAAATTTTAATGGACTGAACTCTGTATGACCTGTTAATTGAAGCCATCAGACGTCCTTAGCAAAATTTTGACTGGCCACATATTCATAAAGAGCATGGTCATTATATAAAAAATGTACTTATTTGGATACATTATTTGGAAATGAATGAAGAAACCCGCTAATGGCAGTTGCCTGGAGTTATTTGCAAATGTCTTACTGGTCATACATAATACTCAATATCGGTGTATATTTCTGCCGATGCTCTCACTTGCCCACAGAAATGAAACACATATGCTACTACATCTCTCCTTATATTTCCAGCTGTCTCTCACACTGTTGCTTTTTCTTATTTTCGCCTAATGTCAGATGATGAAGTCTACTCTCAAACCTAATCTAGAACCCTCCTATATCTCCCTCCTCCCCTTCACCTTTAAACTGCTAGAACATTTGGTCTATCAC
Source organism: Limnodynastes dumerilii (assembly GCA_011038615.1). Lineage (NCBI taxonomy): Eukaryota > Metazoa > Chordata > Amphibia > Anura > Limnodynastidae > Limnodynastes > Limnodynastes dumerilii. The sequence continues at coordinate 196,642 of WWET01002548.1, forward strand.
CATTTCATTAGTTATCTTACTGACAACTCACCCCTGAACCCTCTCCAATCTGGTTTCCTCTACCTCCATTCCAAAGAGACTGTCCTTACCAAAGTTACCAATGATCTGCTATTCACCAAATCTAAGGACCACTACTCCATTTTCACCCTTCTTGACCTGTCTGCCACATTGAACAACATTGATGACCCTCTCCTGCTTCAAAACCTCTGTTCTTTTGCTCTCACTGTCCTCTCTTGGTTTTCCTCCTATCTCTCTGACTGCCTCTTCTGTGTCTCCTTCCCCTAGTGCATCCTAAAATTTTATGATTTGTTACAGAATTTGATAAACCTCATTTGTAAGCACCTAATCTATAGTATATATTTCAGTCTTTATTCTTAATTTTTATTTTTATGCACAATGTGCCCTGGAAAGACCTGTATCCATTTATTTTACACATTGATGCTTATCCAAGCTGCTGTAGTCTATCAAATTTTAGACAGATTACTTATTTTTATTCTTAGTTGTACTATGAATTTGTTTTATTATTACTTACATGGTTATATACAGGACCATGCTGTCACAGAAAAACCAGAGAGAGATTTAACTTTAACATGTTTTAATCAAACAGATTGTCAGTTCTAGACACAAGTGACAGTTACAGGAACAAATTGCTTTGAGATACTAAACTGAATTACAGTTGTGATTTCATTTCAGTGCTTTTCTTTAGTATCAACTTTGCTGACTAACACAATGAGAGTTGATTTATATTTTTTGGCAAAGTTACTTTATCACAGTAACACAGTTCCCTAGCTAGAGATGAGAAAAAATTGATCAACACATCTAGTCAAGTCTGTTTACACCTTGTGATAATACCAGGAAATACATTTGTTTTTTGCAAAATATCCAGACACATTTCACTGGTTAGAATGCAAGAAACAATAGAAGTGTAACAATAGACCGGATGCAATTGTGCTGCGCTTAGAGCTCTGTAGACAGCGCAAGCAGGGATCCAATAGCAGACTCCCACTGTATCCACACATCTGTACAAGTGCTTCATAAACCACTCCCATCGCTTGCATGGACTCTACCTTAAAACTTACAATCTATTTGCTCTCAAAATGGTAATAGATCAGAAGTCATGATTGTTCAGCCTGCCTATACTGTACATTCAGCTAATAAACCCCTCCCATTAACACAACCTGACCCACTGTCAGAAACTCTGGGAGGTGCCTAAAGTCACAAGTCAGGAAAAAATGTATTTTTGTTCCGTTCGTGACGATCAATGTGTGCACATGCACAAATCACAAACAGGGACATTTTTCAATCCATTCTCGCAAAATGTCCACTTATCAAGAGTCTGTATCCAGTCTATTGTTTCAAATTACAATTTGTGTAATCTCAAAAGCAGGGAGAAAAAAATCTATCTATATACAATACTATACATGTGTAAAAGTGATTTTGGATGAAGCCAATGTACTTTATTGTGTAATTTATTGTGTCATTTTAGTAAAAGACTTAAGGGGGCACCAGAGAGTATCTAGGTGTATGACATGCCACGTGAATAGTAAAACCAGTTAAGACTAAGGGCCCGATTCAATTATACATTGTGCAAATTTTTAACATCAAAAATGTTAATTAGCATAAAATTTTACGACCGCTATTTTAACGTTCAATTCAATTCACGCTATAAAAATGAGTAACGCTCGAATTTCTGAGCCCCTATTGTAAAGCACTGCATGAGCGAAATTTTGCAATTCACTTGCGGCAGTAGCGATAAAATTTGCACGTTATTTTGACACAGTGAACCTAATAAAATCCTCACCTCCTTGAGGTGCGGATTTTTCTAAGAAAAAACCTTTTTTCTATTAAAATTATTGAAAATATTAGCAGTTTTGAAACCTCAAAAAGCATTAGCATATTAGCAGTTTTGAAACCTCAAAAAGCATTAGCAAACAGTTTAGCAACTGTGAACAATGTAAGAGAATTATATATGCAAATGTGTACATGCAAAAGATATGTTTGTAAATTTGACACCCCTGCACAAATGTGTGAATGGTATATTCCATAGAGGAAAATGTTTCATGAAACTTTTTCCCTGTTGAGAGAGGAGTGTGTGTGGATGTTTGCGTCTTGCATGGAGGAGTTGTTTGCAAGGCAAGTGCAATGTCCACCGCACAACACTGATGTTAATGATGTTGCTGAGGCCAGCTCCTCAGTTGTAGTTCCACGTACAATTTCCCAGCCACGTATATATAGGGAACGCCATGACCTAGATAGGCTCAGTTAAGCAGACATTAAAAAATTGTATCGTTTACCTAGACAGTGCATAGAGTCGCTTTACGAGCTTCTAAAGCCTGACCTTGAACCTATTGATCCCACCAACAAAGCGGTTCCTGGCCTATTAAAACTAATGGGGGCCTTGCATTTTTTTGCTTCCGGCACTTTTCAAAACACAGTTGCCCACAGCGGTGGGTTTTCCCAATCCACATGCTGCCGTCATTTGGCGCAGGTGCTTTTAGCACTGTGTAAGCATGCCACTAAATTCATTTACCTCCCAACCACTGCTGTGCAATGGCAGGAAAACAAACAGTGTTTTTATGCCATTGCTGGAATGTGCTGGGTGCTATAGATTGCACCCATGTAGCACTTATTGCCCCTAGGAGAAATGAAGAAATTTTCAGAAATCGAAAATCTTTTCATTCTCTAAACGTGCAGATGGTGTGTAATGCCAAGCTTAGGATTTTAAATGTGGTTGCAGGGTTTCCAGGATTTTCACATGATTCTTTTATCTTCCAACAGTCCACACTGTACCAGATGTTTGAGGAGAAAAGGTTACCCCATGGATGGCTGCTCGGTGAGATAACCTTTTTTTTAACATATTGTTTCCGTATTTACCATATTTAGCATATTTTTTTTGTAGGCCTATATATTGCGGATTGGTGGCACTAGGTGTTACATGTTATAGTAATTTATCATTTTGTTTAGAATATTTCCAGAAAAAAAGTTTTTTTTGTGTATGAGGGGTGTTGTGGCAAAATAATACATGTTTTAATTTTTCATTTTTGTTTTCTTATTTTAGGTGATGCAGGATATGCATGTCGTCCATGGCTTCTGACTCCATTATCCAACCCGTCATCACCAGCAGAAAGAAGGTTTCAGTTAGCACACACCCGGACTAGAGGAGTTATAGAACGAACCTTTGGTCTACTTAAATCCCGGTTCAGATGTTTAGACAGAACTGGGGGGGCGTTGCTATACACACCTTCAAAGGTTTGTGATATAATTGTTTGTTGCTCTATTTTGCACAACATTTGTGTTGCAAACAATTTGGAGTGTGACATTGATCCAACCATTGATTTGGACAATGACTTGTCTACTGCTGTTGGTCCATCGGTGCAGAATATTGGCAGTCATATTAGAGATGATATCATTTGTGATTTTTTTTTATGTAAGTATATTATTTATTTTTTTATAACAAAAAATGATACATCATTAATATTTTATATTAATCACTAATTTCTTTGAAACAGTACACAGTGGACTAAACTTCCTTTGTGTGGCCTGACCCTACCATGAAGAAAAAGTAAATTATGATGGCTGGTTTTGCTTCTCAGGTGTACCTGTCTTATCTAGTGTCTAACCACAGTCTTCTTGTCTCCTTTTCCTTTGCATGAGGCCTGCCGTGAATGATGACATCCGTCGACATGGTGTGAAGCTCATGTCCGCTGCTGCAGAAGACTGAAACCTTTGTTTCTGTGGCCTGCCCATACCACGAAGAAAAGGTAAGTTGTTATTGCGTCATGTGTAATCTCTGGTGTGCCGTTTTTCAAAGTTCCTAACACCTGTGTATTTGTTCTTATTTTCCTTTACATATGACACCGATGGAAAACAATAGATATGGCTGCAGCAGACGCACGGTTGGGGAGTATCAGAAGACAGAAATTCATAAAGCATCATGTTGTTCAATAAATAATGCTAAGTCCCTATGTCAATTTTATGTTATAATCTTAAAATAAATAACTACCTTCTTAACGTACTTACTTATTGTAAAGTGGTTACCAATTACATTGGGCCGGATCCGTCTACCATAGACGAACGTAATTCATTGAACAATAGCTACTGCGCATGCGTAGTAGCTATTGTACGTAATCTGCGTATCTAAAAGACCGCATATTCGCAATCTACGTATCGAAACGATACACAGATTACGTACAATAGCTACTACGCATGCGCAGTAGCTATTGTTCAGTGATTTACGTCCGCCTATGGAAGACGGACGTAGTTCTGGATCCGGCCCATTGTCCCTTATTTTATAACAGTACTTTTGCAACAACTTGCACACTGCAGCGTACACAATACATATAAAAAAAATGATTAACAGTTAAGGAGACTACTGGGTAAAACGAGTTTACCAACAACAAAGTTCCCTTAACAAACTTTCAATTCTCATACCACAGGAATCAGAGTCATTATCATCAGAAGACATCATCGGCTGTTGTGCTGTTCTGAAATCTAAATAATAATATGAAACATGTATATTTGATTAATACATGCGTAGATGAGTGTGCTAAACAAGCATGCTTTACAATGTACTCACTTTGGTCAACGCAGCGGATATTATCATGGGGCATGTCCAATATATCTGTGCCAGGTGACTCTTGTGTTATTGCTGTAAATATCAATTAGAAAATGTAAACAATATCATTGTTATGACACAACAATGTGTTACATCCATAATAAATACTTACGTGTTGCTATCGTTATTCGGTCCAAGTCAGATGGTGGCGCTTGTTCAGTAGCATATTCCCTCACTCCTCAATATAATGGATAAATAAAAAATAAATTGGAGACCAAACGCAAGCAAAGCAATAACAACAAATGAAATTGGTGAATTTACCTTCACCGCTGTGTAAAGAAGCTGACATGGTCACCATCCTGCTCCGTTTTGACAAAACCTGCCCTTCATCTGTGCCTACATAAACATAAAACAAAGATTAAAATGAACAATTATCATAATGACATTGACATAAACAGACTTGAAGTTGTGTAGGACAAATAATTTACAAAAATAACAAATTAGGAAGTGACCTATGGCCACTACATTGTGACAGTGATAGTGACTGGTACATTTGTCAACAAATAACTTACCCTGAGAGTCCAGGGTCTGTTGTTTTTGGACATGGTGTTGACCTCTACTCAACCCTTCATGCAATATTGTAAATTTGAGAGGTTTTTTTGGGGGGTTTGCAATGAAATCTAAATGAGCAAAATTATACCTTACTTACTATCATGTGAAGGCCTGGAAGGTGTAAGTGTGTCTAATCCAGCATTTATGCGAGTTGGTGGATCTTAAAACAAAACACAACACAGGGTCAAGTACAATTAAGAAAGACAACAGAATTGTGACACAGTGGCAGAGTAAATAATTAGAACTTTCGATGACTTCTGTGCCTGGAATTGTGAAGTGTGTCCCTTAATTTTCCTTGGCTGTTTGACGGATCTGAAAATAATTATGCTACTTTACTAAACATGATTAATGCATAGAAATATGTTCGGACAAGAGAAATGTCTATATAGAAACAGAGATAACAACTTTGAAATTGTATATAGACACAGGATCATTGAACATTGCGAGAGACAGACTGCAAGCATATAAGTTACAGATGATTGCACGTTGAGATTAGTAAAGTAAAAAAGTTATAGATGAGTGAAAATAGCGAGACACAGTGCAAGCATATGTTTATGGATGAGTGAAAGGAGTGCAAGCATGTAGTGAGGGATGAGCAGAGAAGGGAGAGGGGGGACATGATAGCAGCTTTCAAATACATCAAGGGTTGTGACCAGCTAGAGGAGGGTACCATTTTTCAAAAGAAAAGGTGTAATAGAACACGAGGGCATGAATATAAACTGGAGGGTGGTAGATTCAAAGGAAATGTGCGGAAAAATTACTTCCCTGAAAGGGTGGTAGATAAGTGGAATAGCCTCCCATCTGAGGTGGTTGAGGCCAATACAGTAGAACAATTTAAACATGCTTGGGATGAATATAAGGGTATCCTAAATTGTAACCCCAATTGAGGGTAAATAGGGTCTAGGGTCAGTATAGTTTTCAATAAACAAATGGGCAGACTAGATGGGCCATGTGGCTCTTATCTGCCGTCACTTTCTATGTTTCTATGAGTGAAAGTTGATAGAGGAGTGCAAGCATGTAGTGATGGTTAAGTGAAAGTTGAGAGAGGAGTGGAAGCATGTAGTGATGGTTAAGTGAAAGTTGAGAGAGGAGTAGAAGCATGTACTGATGGTTAAGTGAAGTTTGAGAGAGGAGTGCAAGCATGTGGTGACGGATGAGTTGCATGAGTGAAGCTGACATTAATGAGAAATTTAGTGAAGATTAACATACAACATTAAAGCAGGATCACTAACAATTACGGTCACCTCTGTACATGTATGTGTGTTCAGTATTCATTCTATTTCCTAAGCTGGGTGATGGACCTTAAAAAAAATTGTACACAATACATGTACCAAGAGTTACTGTGGGGAGAAAGACTGTCAAGTGATGCACTTTGCATGACACTTACGTTGTTGATCATGGTGCTCTGCCAGGGTGGTTCGACTTGCGATGGAGGTGATGTGTGCATGAAGACGTGCTGAAAACAAACAATTAATATTACAATATATTCAAGTAGTGAAAGTGTTTTGTGTTAAATAAAAATTGATTACCTGATTGTGGTGCTGTCTGTGTATTGGAAGCACTTGAGGTTTTTTGGAGACGACAGACAGCTGTGGAATAATGTTGAAACCATTAACATGGCAAATATATGATAAAAAACATTTAAAAATATATTTGACATCAACTTACCACTGCGTTGTAGCGAGCTGGTATCTAACGTGTCTATTGTCCCCTCAACTCCCTCCACTATTGATGGGGACAAATGTTGCCTAAGAAGCTCCTCCCAGTTTTTCCATGTCATTCTTAATGGCCTCCCACCACAGGTACCCTTTGCATTTTTTTCGAAACCTTTGACATTTTCTTTTTTGTTATTCGTTTACAGTCCTGGAAACGTTTTTTGCAATTTTCAGTTGAACGTTTCTGCACTGCCACAGAATTCACGTCTGTGGTTATTGTTCTCCAGATGGAGATTTTCACACAGTGTGTTGTCTTCTGTGCACGTGCACCTAACAACTCCTCATAGTGTCGCAGGAGACCCTGTACCAGAACATAATTTTCCTCCTCACTGAATTTGGGGTCTCTTCTGGAAGTTGCTTCAGGGGCATTTTCATCCTCATCCTCTTCAGTGTCCGCTGGGTCACCCTCTACAGTTGCACCACTGACCTCTTTATGAAGCCGCTTTAAAAATCGCTGCTTCTTTTTAAGAAGTTCCTCTTCTGGTGGAGGGACCAACTCCTCCTCTTCGCTGGGGTTGTTTGAGCTGTTTGTAGACAGGTCCCTGTCCTCCATTTGTGCCTCCTTGTCCATTTTTCTATAGTTTGAAAAATGAACAAAATATATCACACTTTACAATATTAAATTACACATAATTTTTATAAAATGTTATCCTTTAATATATTTAAGTACATTTATACACTGTGCCCCTTCTTATGCTGTCCCTTGTGCCTCTTAATCACATACTGTGACCCTTTTTCACATATGCCCCCTCATCACATTCTGTCCCCCTTCTGCTGCCCTTCATCACATACTGTGCCCCTTCATCTGCTGCCCTTCATCACATTCTGTCTCCCTTCTGCTGCCCTTCATCACATACTGTCCCCCTTCATCTGTTGTCCTTCATCACATTCTGTCCCACTTCTGCTGACCTTCTGTGCCCCTCCATCTGCTGCCCTTCATCACATACTGCTGCCCCTCTGCTACTTTACTTACCTTATATGCCCTTCTTTCTTCTTCAATCCTCTGTTTTCTGCCGTCTTCTGGCTCCTCCACGCGCTCCTCGCTAAAGGCCACGTGATGACGTCACGACCAGCAGACACACTGCAAAGAGGAAGCCAGGTCCCGCTGCCGGAAGTTGAGTTGGGTGGTTTTTTTTTTACACCTGCAACTTTCGCTTGCGTATTTGATGGGGGGGCGGAGAGCAAATTTTTAACACTACATGCCCAATTATCGCTCGTAAGAGGCGGGACGACGATGCTTTGGCGAACAGGCCGAATATTTAGCGCACACATTTTTTTGTTTAAATTTGTCCACAATTGAATAGGGCCCTAAAACTGTTAAAACTGTGAAACAAAGACTTCTATATGTAGAGACACTCAGGATATGAGCAGCAATAAGGGTTAATTCTAAGAACAGATGTTCCTGATCAACTGTTTCTTCACAAAGATTTACAGAACGTCCAGCCCAGAGAAAACCCTTAGACAAATTAGGCATCAGGATTTCATATGTCATTAATAAGACCACCTATCTGTGTAAGAGTCTATAAAAGACACTGATGGCCTGGTTTTAGACCAGAGAATTTCAGATATGAAATTTGGTGATAATGTTATCACAGCACTTGCATTTATTTTGTAAATTAACCTTGTTTTTATTTATAAAAAGGAAAACACAGCTGCGCCTAATTGGAGGAAGCCATCAATACCATTAAATTCATTAAAAGGTGCATGAGAGAAATACAATGTATAAACCAATACACACAAAACCACACTTTGTATAAAGCCAATAAAAACCTAATATAATTTTATTAGCAAATGTAAAAAAACCCAATAAAATCAAACATAATAAAATACCTCACTCAAGGATGTAAAGATAACTAACTAAATTCCTACCAGATCCCACAAAGAGACAAAAATTGCGGTGGCCACCAATTTGTCAGATGAAAATAGTGCAAAAAAAGGGGGGGGGGGAAGGGCCTGCGTTATATTGTATAGTTGGAAGAAGCAATGTCAATAATTCATTCAAGGTGGATCACAAGTAGTTGTCCACTGATATTTTTTGACCCACAATTGTATAGACTGGAATGGTGCAAATATAAAATGAGAGATGGAATATTTCTGTATTAGCTGTTTTCAATATCTCAGACAAAGATTGTGAGCTTGTGATAGCTCCAGATGAGGATAAATATTCAGAATGCAACTTTGTTACCTTCACCTCAAGACTTGCAACCACTTCTAATAGAGTTGTAGAAAGTTGGTATCGCTGTAGCTGGAATGAAAGTCCATACAGGGGCTAAGCTGTTGTATTGCTGAATGATACGCCGGAGGGGCCGCACCACGTGTAGATGGTAGTGCAGCGGGCGTCCCCGCTGATGCGTGGTGACTTGTACGTCCCAATTGGCTCCGTTCTATTTCAATTCAGCTATGATATATTGCCCAAACACAGATACAATATAGCTGGCTGCACAGTATGTGGGAAAATGGTAGGAGATCTGCGCATGCGTAGTACTTACAAATACGCGATTTTACGTCTCCGCCACGTGTAAATTCGCTCCGAAGCGTTGTTCTGGATCAGGCCCAATATCTTCTTCTCCTTAGGAATCATCTTCTCGGCTTTTCAAGTAGCTGTCGGCACCACTCCAAGCAGTAACCGTCCTGAGGGAAAAGAAAGAAAATAAATCCTTGTACAGCAACGTCTATACTGGTCAGTTTTCTATTCAAACGGTTTTTTACTCACATTGGGCCTGATCCAGAGCTATGATGTTACACTGAGCATTCTAACGCTCAGTGTAACAACGCAGCACTCCCCCAACACTCCCCCTTGTCCAAGCGTATTAACACTCGCTTACGCCGGCTGAAGGCTACCCTAACTTTAGCCGGCGTAAGCGAGCGTAAATACGCTGGGACGGCGGCGTTACCCTCCCAGCCTCATTACCCTACCTCCCCCCGCCTTACTACACTAACTGCAGCGTAGTAACGCTGGGGAACGCCCCCTCCAGCATTACTATGCTGCTGCTACAGACGCCCGATCCTGGATTGGGCATTGCTGTAGCTACGCCGGGCAACATCTGCCCGGCCCATGCGCAGAACGCTCGTCTGAGGTCTGGATCAGGCCCATTGTTGCCATCTTGTGAAATAAGCCCATAAAGGTATCTTTATCCTTTGCTTTAACAACGTGATTTTCAGCTTATTGAATTCCTTTTTGTCCCCTATTCACAGGTTGGCGTGTACTTCAAGGAAAACCCCTATCCTGTCCAAAGTCCCAGCAATAACCTGAATGCTTGGATTATCATTCAAAGTCTCCTTATAGAAGTGGGAATTAGCCCGACAAATTATATTCACAGTCCATTAAATTCCAACTGTATTTTAATAAACGGAAATAAATAATTATTTCTGCTAACAGATATAAACCTCAATAAACTTTTTTCAAATGCTGGTCTCCAATCAATGACTCCACTCAGAAAAAACTTGTAACATTTATTCCAATAAAAAGGCTCCAAAAAACTCAAATACAATAAAAAACATACAGATAAACAATCTTCATATAAAAATCCTATACAGGACTATTCCGTTCTCCTATAAGGAGAGGAAGTCCCAACTATTCTAAAAATCCCTTTCGATCACACCATCTCCAAAGAATGTAACAAAACTCCTCAAAACACCGAGGTTGTTTCCACAAAAAATGGGGGCCCTTAAACCAACTAATCAGGAGAGGGAGAAGAGGTATAATGATCAGAATATAGAATATAGAGTGGGGATAACTCTCTCTATGGACCTATCTTACCAACGCGTTTCAGGCGACTGTGCGCCCTTTCTCAAGGTATGATCACATGGAGACTCTGCCGGTCTTTTCAAAAGATTCAAAACATCAGTAACCAATAAAATTCTTTCGTCCTTAAAACTTCCATTATTCCTTAGATTATACTATAACTTGTTTTCATCCTTATTTCTGATCATCTGGATGTTATAAATATAAAAAAAATGAAATAAAGAACATAGTATGGTACCGGAAAGTAACCGTCCTTATAATATCCATTTCACCTTCTAAGAAACCAACATATACAACAATTTTCAACAAGAAATTCCTTAAAACTTCTAATGGGTCCCATTCAAACATCATCGTGAAGATAGGACATACAAAAAGTATGCTATATAATTGTATTTGAATAAACATGCGAATCTTCTGGAAATCTTCAGGGTCCTAGAGTTCCATAAATAGTTTAAATGTTTGTACTGTAAAATCCAAAGTCTGCATACACATATGTCTTGTTGCTATTCTTTTTTTTCCAAACAATTTTTATTTAGGATCAACATTGGATCATACAATGTATATAAAAGAAAAAGAAATGCATACAATAGTATAGAAAGCAATATTCCAAAGTTGTACAACATGTAATAATAAGCATGTTAACAGTGTTCCTTTACAAACATTCCATTATGTAGATCACGCTGCGTCCCCTGTCTCCGCCCCGGCCTCAGATTATTTCTTCCAATCTCTCTTCCCAAGGAAATCAAGGGAAAGGCACTAAGCCTCTGTCAAGCAAATGGGCGGGTCAGATTGGAGAACTCTCGTCTCATACCAACTCATTTGTGAATGTTAAGCCTAATAGATGTGGGTAAGGTATCAATATAGGTCTCCCACAACAAAAAGAGTTTTTCTACCCGTTGTTCTATATGTAAGGACGCCTCCAACCATTCCATACGGAATACAAAGTATAATTTAGTATAAAACAATTTCACAGTGGGGAGCTCATCCTTTATCCACATATGAAGTATAGATTTCCGCGCCACTGCTGAAATTATTAAGGCCAAATGTTTGCTCTCTCTTGTATATTTGAGATTAGAAGGTAGCATGCCCAAAACGGCCCATTCCGGGGTCAATGGTATATAGCTTAGTAAGTGCCGCATAACATATCTCTGTATTTGTTGCCAAAAAACTTTAATCCTAGGACATTCCCACATGCAGTGCATAAATGTGGCATTCGGACAGTGGCATTTCGGGCACATTCCTGTACTGGGCATACCAGCGATACGACATCTATTAGGGGAATAATAACCCTTATAAAAAATATTAAAGAACATTTCCCGGTAAGTGTTTGCCCTCAATACCGAACAAGAATAATTGAAGGTCTGAAGAACCTTGTCCAAATCAATGGTTGGAAACACCCCCTGCCATCTCGCAAATATAGTTTGGGTTTGCTGTGAGGTCCACACTGCCCTAAGCATATTATAGTGGGCAGAAATAAGTTTGCTTGGACCCAGCAGGTTACTCAATGTGCTATCTAAATCATCTATCCAATCTGCAGAAGAAAAATTACTAGTGACATGCTGCGCATAATGAATTGCCTGGCACAATGCGAAATCATGGGTGGTCGGTATATTGTGGTTTTCCTGTATAATTGACCGAGGGAGAATTTTTTGTCTGCGGGGATCTACCAGGAATGATATGGTTTTTAGCCCCCTGTCCTTCCATCTGGTAAAGGGATATAACGCCCCACCATGCTGGAATGCTAGGTTGCCTACAAGGGGTAAGAAAAGAGTCTTATGACTGTTCAGGCCCATTTTAGAACGTGTCCCCTGCCATATTTTCCATGCTGACATTAGAAGCGGATTATCTTAGACTTCATTTGGAATATCTATCCTGCGTAGATGTAAGTAATTTGTCAACGTAATAGGAGCCAGGAAAGTTAGCTCAATTGGTGTGATGGCATAAACCGCAGTGTCATGCAGCCAGTCTCTAATAAATCTTAATTGGCTCGCTTGATTATATAATTTTAGATTGGGGAAATTAATTCCTCCATCCCTACCACTTCGCTGCAATTTAGCTAAACTGATTCTAGGACATTTACCCTTCCATATAAACTTTCGGAATGCTGCGTAAATAAATCTCTCATCCGCCTGGGACAGCACAATTGGGAGCTTCTGCAGGGGATAGAGCAGTTTCGGAAATGATACCATTTTAAGCAAATTTGCCCTCCCCAGGAAAGAGAGGGGGCGTTTGTACCAACCATCGATTTCCAACAGCACCTCCCTAATTAGCTTCCTCATATTCAAAGAATAGAGTTTATGGATGTTTTTAGGAATTTGTAATCCTAAATATGTCAGCGCAGTTCTAGCCCAAGTTATAGTTAAACCATCGACCCAACTGGGTTTCACAGTCGCCGATAAAGACATTGCCACCGACTTTTCTTGGTTGATACTAAAACCAGAAATCTCCCCATATGTAGTTATTAGATCTAAAATAAGGGTTAAAGATTGAGCTGGGTTACCGATATAAAGCAGTAAATCATCGGCAAAAGCCGTAACCTTTGATTGTGCTTGCCCTATTCCTATACCTTCAAATTCTGCACAGGACTGTAGGAGTCGTAAAAGAGGATCTAAAACCAAATTAAATAGTAATGGAGACAGGGGGCAACCCTGTCTGGCTCCCCGATACATCGTGACTGATTCAGTGTTAATACCATTTAGCACGAGAGTGGTTTTGGGGTTAGTGTATAGAAATGGTATAAAATTTGCGAAGATATGGCCAAAGCGGCGGTATTCAAAGATTTTTTGACGGTGCGCCTAAGATACTTTATCAAAGGCCTTCTCCGTGTCAAGGCTCAGTAAAATTCCCTCCTTAAGTAACGAAGAAGGACGGGAGGCCACCACCACCGCTGCAATAGCAGATCTCACTCCTTTCACTGAATGGCGGTGATGTGTGAAACCCAATTGATGTGTTGTTAATAAATTAGGCAGTATAGATTGGAGGCGGTTAGCTATAATTTTCGTTAACAGTTTACAGTCCTGATTTAAGAGGGTAATGGGGCGGTATGAGGTAATGAGCTCTGGATCTTTTCCAGGTTTTGGTATAAAAATAGTTTTGGCCTCGTTGAAAGAGGGATAAGAGGGTTGTTCTGTGTATAACATGCGAAATAATTCGGTAAGGAAGGGGGATATGTTACATTTAAGCAATTTGTAGAATTCAGCCGGATAACCGTCTGGGCCTGGAGTTTGAGAGATGCGCAAGGAGGTAATGGCAGCCTTAACTTCCTCTTCTGAGATATCTTTACCCGGTATTTCTCTCTGTTGCTCAGATAGTCTGGGCAACCTAGCCTTGTCTAACAAAGAGTCATGTAGGAGTGTATTGCCCAGGGCTGCTGAATATAACTCATCATAATAGGCCTTAAACGCTTCTGCTATTTGTCCCGCGTCGGTCAAACGCCGATTATGTCGCTTATCCGCTATTACCAAAATGGGAACCTTTCGTTTATTTAGTTTAGATATTTTTGAAAGTAGCCTCCCCGACTTATTGCCCCAGCGATAGAATTTATTTTTGGTATAATCACATGACACTCGAGCCTGGGAAGTTAGAAAGGTCTCTAGTAATTGTCTCTCCGTTATATATGCCTGTAAGAGTTCATCAGTCGGGTCACTAGTGTAAATGGTAAATGCCCGCTGCATCGCCTTCAAGAGGGAGTTATATTTATCCCGGAATATTTTCTTTTGTTTGGCTTGGTAAGAGATAATATGTCCCCGCATAACCGCTTTTGCGGTATTCCAAAACAAGATATGATCTCCCCAGTGTTCCATATTATCATCTACGAATTCCAGCCATCGTGAGTTCAAAAATTCCTTAAAATCATCAGATTCATACAGGTGTGTAGGAAACCGCCAAGTGAATTGACGCGGGCCAGAATTCGCAGATTGCAGGACCATCGAAATGGGTGCGTGATCCGACACTACAATATCCCCCAGCCTTACCGAAGTAACTCTAGAAAAGAGGTGATCAGCTAACAGGAAATAATCAATTCTAGAAGAAGTTCTGTGAACCCGAGAATGGAATGTATATGACCGGTCTGATGGGTTTAAAAGTCTCCAGGGGTCAATAAGCCTGTGTCTGTTTTTCAAAAGGTGGATACCTTCCCATGATGAAGTTTGGGTGTCCGAGCGTACATAAGATCTATCAAGCGCAGGGCAATCAACCGAGTTAAAATCGCCACCTATTACCAGGTTAGGAGTGTCCCTTTGCAGCAGTAGATGAGATATTGACACAAAGAAGGCCCTGTTGGGGCCATTTGGGGCATAGAGATTAATGAGGGTAAATTGTTCATTTGCTATGGTAATAACAAGAATAATATAACGTCCCTGTGGATCAATGATCCTATCGGTAATGGTATATGATAAGCGTCTATGTAGCACGATGGCCACACCCCGTTTTTTGGTAGTATGGCAGGCCGTGATACATTCCCCAATCCATGAGCTTTTTAGAATAGCGCTCTGCGGGTTATCCCAATGCGTCTCCTGGAGCATGGCAATGTCTGGATTTAAAGATTTTAAGTGCGTAATCACTTTTCTGCGTTTTATAGGTGAATTCAGCCCACCTACGTTCCAGGAGACCACACGGAGACCCGAAGAAGGCCGTCTGTGACCTAAATCAGCAGAGGTCATGGCAGCCATCTAAGATATTTTAGAGAGATACATTTAGCAGACACATTAAAATAAACATACATGCCTCTAATCGATAACACTGAAGAGTGTCCGGGGCGGGACAAAGCAGACGCAGCCAAAAGCAGTAAGTAAACAAAACACATAATTCTTAATGGAACCCTATAACTCCAGACATTAGGAATGAATACATGTTTAATCATCACAATGTGAACCCAAAAAAAAAACATTTTCCAATTAACCTCCCGAACATGCGGGTCCCCGCCAAAATCCTGTTGGACAGGGAACCGGGCAAACAAATAAACAAACATGAACAAAAAAACAAAACAAATAATAACACAACGTTGTTTGTATAGAAAAGTGGTTACCATAGGTAACCGTAACCGCTGTACCTAAGGAAAAGTACGACCTCAAGTAGCCTCATGGGTGGGTGACCGAAGAGGCAGAGAATCAGGTAGATCCATGTGCTCTATATAATACTTAGCTTTAGGAACATCCTCAAAGAAGTGATCTTTGCCCCCATCACTTATTCGCAATCTAGCAGGGTAGAGCAGGGCAAAGCGAACCTCGTGATCATGGAGATATTTACATAGTGGAGTAAATTCACGTCTCTTCTGCGCTGTTTGCGCAGAAAAGTCTTGAAAAATTAGGATCCTATGATTGTTGACTAACAAAGGGTTGTGACCTCTGTAACCACGGAGCACTGCCTCCTTATCTCTACAGTTTAGAAATTTTGCGATCACCGCCCGTGTTCTGATGTTCCCTCCCTGACGGATCGGGCTGAGACGATGCACACGTTCAATCGTCATTTCACCGTGTCCAGGATGGATATTAAGGGCAGCGAACAGATCTTTCTGAAGGTAAGTAAGTAAATCCCTATCCATAATCTCCTCCGGAATACCAACAAAACGCAGGTTACTGCGTCGCCCTCGATTCTCTATGTCCTCTACTTTGCTAGTAAGAGCAGCAATCGTTTGAGATTGGGCCAGGACAGT
>WWET01002548.1:226128-241158 GCA_011038615.1 Limnodynastes dumerilii
TAGGGGGCAAAAAGGTCCTTACGGTGAAGGGGAACTAGCATATTTGTATTGAGATGGCTAGTTCCCCTTCATATGCAGGACCTGGCCACTAGGGGGCAAAAAGGTCCTTACAGTGAAGGGGAACTAGCATATTTGTATTGAGATGGCTAGTTCCCCTTCATATGCAGGACCTGGCCATTAGGGGGCAAAAAGGTCCTTACGGTGAAGGGGAACTAGCATATTTGTATTGAGATGGCTAGTTCCCCTTCATATGCAGGACCTGGCCATTAGGGGGCAAAAAGGTCCTTACGGTGAAGGGGAACTAGCTTATTTGCATTGAGATGGCTAGTTCCCCTTCACCAAAAGGACCAGGTCCTTACGGTGAAGGGGAACTAGCTTATTTGCATTGAGATGGCTAGTTCCCCTTCACCAAAAGGACCAGGTCCTTACGGTGAAGGGGAACTAGCTTATTTGCATTGAGATGGCTAGTTCCCCTTCACCAAAAGGACCAGGTCCTTACGGTGAAGGGGAACTAGCTTATTTGCATTGAGATGGCTAGTTCCCCTTCACCAAAAGGACCAGGTCCTTACGGTGAAGGGGAACTAGCTTATTTGCATTGAGATGGCTAGTTCCCCTTCACCAAAAGGACCAGGTCCTTACGGTGAAGGGGAACTAGCTTATTTGCATTGAGATGGCTAGTTCCCCTTCACCAAAAGGACCAGGTCCTTACGGTGAAGGGGAACTAGCATATTTGTATTGAGATGGCTAGTTCCCCTTCATATGCAGGACCTGGCCATTAGGGGGCAAAAAGGTCCTTACGGTGAAGGGGAACTAGCTTATTTGCATTGAGATGGCTAGTTCCCCTTCACCAAAAGGACCAGGTCCTTACGGTGAAGGGGAACTAGTCACAACCGATTCAGCACTAGCGTGTAAATTAGTGTGAACTGGAATTAGGAGATTACGAACACACATCGCGCCAAATCAAAGGGCCGCGAGACTACAGAACCGGAAGTCGCCTTTATTTTCCTTCCTGCGTCTGCTTCCGAAAGAATCGCGTATAATTTGCGTCATTCTTGAGCGACGAGACATCATCTCATCTGCGATGAAGTGAGTGTTTACGATAAGATGTTGCAGCGGTATAAATAAGGTGCCGTGGAAAGTGCTTTAGGGAGTGCAACATATAGTAATATTCCCTTCTTGCTAAATCGTATCCCTATAGCGTACTCTAGGCTCAATGGAGTCACTTTATTAGAATGGAATACATCTTCTCTTTCTTAACAATATTGTACTAATTTAACATTGCTTGGAAAAAGTTTAACACATAATTTATATGCTGTTACTCCAGACAGCGATATCCCAATTGTTCTCAGTGTGTCTGTCAGAGCTGAGTTGTTCTACTCAAAAGGATCCCAATCCTGTTATAGAATTAATCTGTCATTGGCGATATATTTTTATCCACTGACCAGTCCTCTTCATCTTGGACCAGACTTTTGTTGCAGGTGAGGGGACCCCACCCCCTTTGATTGCAAGGTATTCGTAAAAGACACAGCTCCCTTAAAACCTCTGCATCATCTTTCCTTACGGATATCTCGGGTGTCTGAATAGTATCCTTACTGTACTGTGTGTACTCTGTAGTATCCAGATCCATCCTGTGAATTTGGTGGAAGCACTCTAGCAAAAAGCATATCCTAGTGATTAGAGCAGGCCCCTTTTTCGGAATGCTAGTTCTGTCACTCGAACAGCAGGAGTACATGAGATTGCATGATGGTTAGGTTTTATTAAATATTGAGGCTGTGTATTCCAGGATTCTCACAGGAGCCTAACAAATTATTTACACTGGAGAGTTTGTGTAAACTCAGGAGGCTAAAGTGGCTTTGTCAACTGCAGAGTACTTATTTTAAATAAGTATCTCACAGAGCTGAAGTCATGAGTTTAATTCACAGACTAGTCCTTCTCTGTGTGGAGTTTTCGTGTTCTTCCTATGGGTTTCCTCCCACATGCCAAAAACGTTCTGGTATGTTAATTGGCTGCTGAATAAATTAACCCTAATGTCTATGTTAGGGACCTTAGTATGTAGCTTCAGCGGGACAGGGACTGAAGCGCTACGTAATATGATAGCGCTATATAAAAACTGTTAATAAATAAATAGATTTCCCCTGAACAATTACTTGTACTTCACTACACCTCTGCAAAAATGATTTTGTTTTCTCTTTATATAATTAAGTATGTTTAGCACATTCCAATTATCAAATCTATCTTTATTTGCAGAAACGTTGTGTTCATGGATTTTTATCCTTAATTGTTATTTTTCAGTCCATTAACAAAAGTGAAATTGATCAATGAGCTGAATGAACGTGAGGCAAAACTTGGTGTAAGGGAATCAGTATCTTGGCATCAAGACTACAAGGATAGCGCTTGGATTTTTATGGGTTAGTTAAATTTAATTTTTTTATGGTATTAAGAAAATGTTTTCCCCAGTTATTGACGTAAATTTTTATCACCAATGAAAGTCGGCAAATATTGCTGCTTTGTGTTAGTAGTATGCAAGCCTCCATCTTAAATTGTCATAACTTTTCCTGATGGTATCCACTCCAAATTTTGTTTTAAAATGAAAGAAAAATGGAATATGCAGACATTTATACCTATCACATCGCATTTAGATTTTATTTTTGACAGGGACCTATCAGGAATACTCACATTCTGGGTGATAGGTATAGGTTACAACATACAAATATTTTCTTTGGTTTATAATACTGCATGCTGAGTAATTCAGTTAAATTTATATAGATTATAATCTGGTGAATTGTGGCCTACAAGCACTACTAGCTTTTCCCTCTGCACTAGTTTTCAGAAATACCTTCATAGTTTAGTCTGTAAAACACTCGTTGCTCTTTAGCTACTTGGTATTAAATTAGCTTAGTTTCGCAAAATCGTTATCATTCTTAACACTGTTTTATTTGTTTCCTTAGGTGGTCTACCTTATGAACTGACTGAAGGAGATGTAATTTGCGTTTTCTCACAGTGAGTTTGTATTCTATATATAATATATATATTGTGTGTGTGTGTGTGTGTATATAATATATATAATGTGTGTGTGTATAATATATATAGTGTGTGTGTATATAAAATATATAGTGTGTGTATATAATATATATAGTGTGTGTGTGTGTG
Source organism: Limnodynastes dumerilii (assembly GCA_011038615.1). NCBI lineage: Eukaryota > Metazoa > Chordata > Amphibia > Anura > Limnodynastidae > Limnodynastes > Limnodynastes dumerilii. Next base: position 229,279 of record WWET01002548.1, read on the forward strand.
TGTGTATATAATATATATAATGTGTGTGTGTATAATATATATAGTGTGTGTGTATATAAAATATATAGTGTGTGTATATAATATATATAGTGTGTGTGTGTGTGTGTGTATATAATATATATAATGTGTGTGTGTATAATATATATAGTGTGTGTGTATATAAAATATATAGTGTGTGTATATAATATATATAGTGTGTGTGTGTGTGTGTGTATATAATATATATAATGTGTGTGTGTATAATATATATAGTGTGTGTGTATATAAAATATATAGTGTGTGTATATAATATATATAGTGTGTGTGTGTGTGTGTGTATATAATATATATAATGTGTGTGTGTATAATATATATAGTGTGTGTGTATATAAAATATATAGTGTGTGTATATAATATATATAGTGTGTGTGTGTGTGTGTGTATATAATATATATAATGTGTGTGTGTATAATATATATAGTGTGTGTGTATATAAAATATATAGTGTGTGTATATAATATATATAGTGTGTGTGTGTGTGTGTGTATATAATATATATAATGTGTGTGTGTATAATATATATAGTGTGTGTGTATATAAAATATATAGTGTGTGTATATAATATATATAGTGTGTGTGTGTGTGTGTGTATATAATATATATAATGTGTGTGTGTATAATATATATAGTGTGTGTGTATATAAAATATATAGTGTGTGTATATAATATATATAGTGTGTGTGTGTGTGTGTGTATATAATATATATAATGTGTGTGTGTATAATATATATAGTGTGTGTGTATATAAAATATATAGTGTGTGTATATAATATATATAGTGTGTGTGTGTGTGTGTGTATATAATATATATAATGTGTGTGTGTATAATATATATAGTGTGTGTGTATATAAAATATATAGTGTGTGTATATAATATATATAGTGTGTGTGTGTGTGTGTGTATATAATATATATAATGTGTGTGTGTATAATATATATAGTGTGTGTGTATATAAAATATATAGTGTGTGTATATAATATATATAGTGTGTGTGTGTGTGTGTGTATATAATATATATAATGTGTGTGTGTATAATATATATAGTGTGTGTGTATATAAAATATATAGTGTGTGTATATAATATATATAGTGTGTGTGTGTGTGTGTGTATATAATATATATAATGTGTGTGTGTATAATATATATAGTGTGTGTGTATATAAAATATATAGTGTGTGTATATAATATATATAGTGTGTGTGTGTGTGTGTGTATATAATATATATAATGTGTGTGTGTATAATATATATAGTGTGTGTGTATATAAAATATATAGTGTGTGTATATAATATATATAGTGTGTGTGTGTGTGTGTGTATATAATATATATAATGTGTGTGTGTATAATATATATAGTGTGTGTGTATATAAAATATATAGTGTGTGTATATAATATATATAGTGTGTGTGTGTGTGTGTGTATATAATATATATAATGTGTGTGTGTATAATATATATAGTGTGTGTGTATATAAAATATATAGTGTGTGTATATAATATATATAGTGTGTGTGTGTGTGTGTGTATATAATATATATAATGTGTGTGTGTATAATATATATAGTGTGTGTGTATATAAAATATATAGTGTGTGTATATAATATATATAGTGTGTGTGTGTGTGTGTGTATATAATATATATAATGTGTGTGTGTATAATATATATAGTGTGTGTGTATATAAAATATATAGTGTGTGTATATAATATATATAGTGTGTGTGTGTGTGTGTGTATATAATATATATAATGTGTGTGTGTATAATATATATAGTGTGTGTGTATATAAAATATATAGTGTGTGTATATAATATATATAGTGTGTGTGTGTGTGTGTGTATATAATATATATAATGTGTGTGTGTATAATATATATAGTGTGTGTGTATATAAAATATATAGTGTGTGTATATAATATATATAGTGTGTGTGTGTGTGTGTGTATATAATATATATAATGTGTGTGTGTATAATATATATAGTGTGTGTGTATATAAAATATATAGTGTGTGTATATAATATATATAGTGTGTGTGTGTGTGTGTGATTTATTATTTTATTTTTTACATCTAAAGCTGGCCATACATAAGAGATTACTGGCCTGATCATCCAATTATCAGGTGATTGAGCAAATAATTGCTGTATTTAGTGGGAATGATCGATTTTTCAAAGCCAAATTATTTGATCTTTTGACATGTTTGATTTAGATTGGGAGCAATCTGATGTTGTGTAGTGTATGGGCATTTGCAATTATTGGTTCTACTGTCACAGCACTGCAGCCTGAGATTCTGCAGTGCTGTGACAGTGGGCCCAACAGAGGGAGGGGGGACACAAGTGTCACAGCACTGTACAGCCTGTCACTGTGACAGGTTCTACATAGTGCTGCAGAACCTCTCATACGATCTTTTTCATTCATAAATTTGTGTGTGCAGCCAGCCAATAACCTGTCAATCTTGACAGGAGACCCAGCCAATAGGCTAGCTGAGTGGGTCTCCTGTAGAGATTGACAAGAGACCCAGCCAATCAAAGAAGACTACAGCCAGCCAATAGGTTAGCTGCAAATTCTCCTGCTAGGATTATCGATCTTAGCAGAAGTGTATAGTGCTGATATTGGGAACTTCCCCCCATGGGATAATCGTCCCATTAATTCATTCCTGCAGGGATTGATATCCTAGTGTATGATCAGCTTAAGTTAAATAGAAAAGAAAAATGGTTATCTGAAATATTATGTTTTTATGCTTTTAATTATTTAGTTTATTTGTTTTCTTTTAGAAGAAAAAAAGAAAAAACGAAAAAAGCACAAGCACCATTCAAATGAAAGAGACAGAGCAAGAGATGGTAAGACAATTAAGCAAGAACCCAATGATCCTGGGTATGAAAAATACAACACTAAGCAGGTCAACTCTAGACCTGATAGAGATCAACAAACAAATTCGGAGAAAGACCCTAGCAGCAGAAGTGTATTTAAATCAGCACAAATTGCGTCTGACAGGATAAAATCGACAGAAGCACAAAAGAATAAGGCACAGGAAAATAAGCATCGAGATCCTGAAGTGAAAAGAGGAAAGGAGCATGACAAAAAGAGACATTGATTTTAATTTCCAGGAACATAGACTATATGTATATGATTATGGGTTTCTTACTCAATACAGCTTCTGAGGTTTTTTTTTTTTTTTTACCTAAATCAAATAAAAATATCAACTTTTTTATGGATGGGAAATTACAACTACACACACAAATCTGTGTTTAAATGTATAATAAAATTGATATTTACATATCTGTATTGTATATAATCTGTGAATGTTGTGGCTAGAGTTTAGTTACCACTTTACTGTGGTTTGAACATTTGTTATTTTTAAACTGTAATGTCAGTATTCATGAAAAACTAAAAAAAACTGGTAGTTAATTTTTACAAAAGTATTAAAAATACAGAAATCATTAGCATGTTCTAAACTTTTGCTTCTCAGTGTTATACCCATCCTGTAGGATGCCAATGGGGTTGTATGGGGGGCAGCAGATTATACTGGTCTGTGTTATTTGTACAAGGTGTTGGAAAAAAGATCCTTCAGCAGGGATTTTGTCAACCTGGTGGTATTGTTTTAGCCCAATCTGCCCATGGTTTTGCAGTGATCCGATGAGAATGATGGGCTGGATATTGATTTACACATATAAAAATATATTCCTACCACCTATCTGCGCTTCTATCTATACTTGTTAAAACAAAGGTAATAATTGATACAAGTGGTTAGTATATCTAAACATAATAATATCTAAAAAACACAGTACCAGCATATAAAATATATAGAGAAAATAGACCATCAAGCACAGTCTCTATATAGTATGTTTCAGCAGTCACTGTGCAGGCAAACGGAATAAAATCAGATATATTTCTTCTTTGTATTCTTGTCACTCTCAGGCATGTAAAACAAAAGCAGGAAAAAACATAGTGTAATACATTTTTTAAATACTTTATTTTCACATAACATTTGCTATTGACATTGTTAAATGTGCAATTAGCAACAATAAAATTCCCAGCTGTAGCACTATAATTCCCCCCGTGTACCAGATGCCTCTCGGATCTTAGATGTTGTGTTTAAAGTCTCTGTCTAGACTGGCCCGGGTATCCACTCCTTCCAGAGAGCTGATCGTTGTGGCATCCATCGTCGGTAAGGTCCTTGGTGCTGGCTGGTTTTGGCTCCACTTACGCGTTTCAAACCCTCTGGGGTCCTTTCTCAAAGTGATGAGCCGTGGATCTCTAGTTCCTGCCTTTATGCCGCCTGCACAGCTGCTGATTAATTGATTTCAGTCCTCCTCCTGTCGGTCTATATTTACTTTGTGTATTTCATGTTATTTACATTTAAACACTTTGTATGGTTTTAACCTGCCTCATTCCTTTAGACTTATCTGGTAGTTGTATACCGCTATCATTATTAAGCCCCATTTTAACGCGGTCATTTGAAACAAACTAAATGACTTGTATTAAAGGGACAGTCTGTTTATTTCCCCATGATCTTACTAAACGTAATACAAAGTTGCGACTTCTAATGGTTGTTTGATTTAAGACCAACAAATTATTATTATACAACCATAGGAATGTGGCATTTTTTTACACATACCAAAACATAAAATGATGATTACAAGTGCAATACAATCAGGTGTAATACACCGCGCTCTAAAGTGCAATATAGTATAATATATACATTACAGTACAATATGACATGATTATAACATATACATTACAGTACAATATGACATGATTATTACATAAATTTCCTATAATCACAATGTGTATTACAATACCTCCCGATATGCTTTACAAAATCTATACCGACCTAATTAATAAATATGATCAAAACCATAGATAAACCCTAATAAAAACTAACTCAGACTCCACCTACATACTCTACTTTCCAGGATCTAGCCCGGCTATATTGATAAAAAAAAACTGGATCCTTCAATCACATATATGTCAAATTTTAAATCAATCTCCCCTAATAATTCGTTACTATAATTGCATAATCATTAAAATATCTTAAGACCTTGAGATAATACTTCGTTTTATACAACTCCATATCTACATTTTTATAAACATTCAAACATTGAAGGGGGGCGGGGCCTGCAGCGAGATGGAGTAAGACTTGTCGTGCATCAGCTCCCACCAATATCCTGAAATTATCCTGATCTACCCTGGTGACCCTGCCTGCACTTCTTTGGTGCTGGTGCCTGACCTGACTGACCCTATCTCCATCCTTGCAGCAAGTCTGGGGTCTGGAGGAGCTGTGGCAGTGAAGCGGTGAGCCGGCGGGCCCTCTCTCTGCGGCTGGCTGTCGGTCTGCCGTTGGCTGGAGTGACGGGCGGACGCTCTCTGGGGATTCCCCCCTCCTGCTGGGTCCCCTGTGCTGCCTTGTGTCGGGAGGCTTGTGGAACGGGTGCTCCGCGGTGGATTCCTGGGCTGGATGACGGAGAGGAGGTGTTTGGCGCGAAAACCTGCAGAGCGCGGGGCGCCATCTTGGATATGATTGCTGAGGCGGCGAGGCGGTGTGAGTGCGGTGCCTGAAGCCTGTTTGTGCTTTTGGGAGCTTCATGAGGTGCAGTCTTTGGCCTGAGGTACTGCTGTGTCTTCAGCATCATAGGCAAAGGGGCTAATTGGCAGGGTGATTCTGCATGTCCTGCAATGCTCAGCTCCAATCCTCCTTTCCTGTGTTGCATGTCATCCTTGTGGGCCTGTTTTCTCAGCTAGGCCCTTAGGCCACTCTCTGCAATCAATCTATTCCCAGCTACAGCTTTAGGCTACATAGTGCAACAAATCCGGATTGCCTGTAAACTCCACTGTAATTTCAAGATACATATTACAACTCTGACTGTGTGCCTGTATTCTCAGCTATAACTCCAGAATATTCACTGGATCTATGTGCCTTGACTCTCAAGTGTAATCTCAGGCTGTATATTACACCTCCAACTGTGTTATCTTGGATATGATTCCAGGCTGCATGCTGTGACTGGGAGTGTGGGCCTATACCTCCAATTCTCACTCCAGGCTATATATTGCAACTGATTTTACCTGTGTCATTGGTGGTAATTCCAGGATATGCATTGCAACTGAATTCAGGTGTCTGTGCTCTCTGCTATAATCCAAGGTTGCATACTGCATCTGAACTTATGTGCCTACACTTTCAGCTATACCTTTCGGATATAAATTGCAATTGAGCTTGTGTGCCTTTACTCTCAGCTATACTTTCAGGCTGCACCCTGTAGTTGGTGTTGTGAATCTGCGCTCTCAGCTAAAACTTCAGGATATATGGTACTGTTGTCGCTGTGTACCTACCCTTGGCTATAATCTCATCTATATGGTTGGGTTTGGTCTATTATTGACTGATACAAGCACTTTACCCACGGTTCTTTTCAAATGTACTATTTTTAATCGCATTTGTATTGTTTTTTTGTTGCTCTGATATGCTACTTAGTCTGTTCTGTCTATAGTTGCACATACCTGCTTTTAAAATATATTCTAATCTAAAGTAAGATCTATATGGTCTACTAATTATAATAAACATCCCCTTTTTTTTACCTGTTGAGATGTCTTTGGTGTATATCTAGCGCTTCTCCATCTTTTCGTTGTACATTTTCTCTTACACAGAGTAGCAGTTTCTGTGCTGGTAGAACGCGCTCTTATATCCACCTATTGATCAGTTCCGCCAAGCTCGAGTCTTACACATATTTTTTTGGTACACCATTGATTCTGAGGTGAGACTGGCTGGGGGAATTACTGAGGTGCAGATGGACCTATCTGTCATCAGACAGGATCTTCAGCAGGTGCGGGAACGCCTTGGAGAAGCTGAAAATCGCGTATCGGCTCTTGAAGATATTACAAGTCCAATGCGGGGTCAGCTGGATGAGCTAATGTCGCAGGCTTCCACCTGGAGGGCTAAGATTTCTGACCTAGAGGGACGCCTGCGCCGAAATAATATTCGTTTTGTGGGTTGCCCAGAGCGAATGGAAGGGCAAGATCCAGTTGGCTTCCTGGAGGACCTTCTAGTCAAAGAATACGGTAGAGAGGCTTTTTCATCTCAATTTGGTATTGAAAGAGCTCACCGGGTGCCTCCGCAGCCGCCTCGTCCCGGAGCTCCTCCACGCACGCTGATAGCGCGCCTGCTACACTTTAAAGATCGGGACAATATTCTTCGTCTATTCCGTCAGCATGTCCCGTTAAAAGTGGATAACGCTTCCATTTCTGCATATCCTGATTTCGCAGCAGAGGTGCAAAAGGATCGGTTCCAATTCCTACCAATAAAGCGGCGCTTACGGGATTTACAAATTCCATACGCAATGCTATTTCCTTCACACACAATAACCTTGCGCTTAAATCACCAATATACTAGGCTGCAAAAGCTAAATAGAAGGCATATGATACAAAATAGTCAATAAAAATACAGATTTAATATTGCAAATACACATAGACAAATGGATGCAAACACAGATAAAAACTTAATAAAATGTAGGCGTATGTGGCAACCTGTAGCACTTAGTTGGTATATATCTCTCAATAAGCCATAAGCAATGGAGTGATGAATAAACTTCAACAATTCAGACGAAAGACATCGCAATGCAGCCACTACCGTGGGTGTACACATGAGCAATAGTTTAGATGGATTAAACACAAGCGAATACTTGCTGTTAGATGCAGATAGCGATGGTACAGGTGCAGTGATGCGTCTGTGGTATGGAAGGGAAGCCGCTAGCGGGCGTCCCCGCTAAGTGCGCGCTTCTTTATTCAGTCCACGGATGGTATATGCAGCAGTCTGGGAGAGTGGTTGTAGAGGATTTCAGAATCAGCTGGGTCAGAGTGTGGTAAGTGGGGAGGAGCTCTGCGACGCGTTTCGTTGCCGGGATGGCAGCTTTATCAAGCAGTAAGGAGGAGCTCTTAGAGGTAGTGCTTATATAGCCTGGAGGTAACAGGGCTCAAAGGATAGTTAACTCTATCATGCCCAAGACATATATGTGTAAATTTCTGAATAAAACTGCTTCATTGCAGAATATATAATTGCAGAATATATAATAACATATGTGTACATATAAAAACAGAATTGCAAAAAGACTTATTTTGATCATATGCCCGCAGTATAAATTCCAAGAATTCTTAGATCCTATAAGATATTTGTTGTTAATCCGATCAATTCAAATGTATCACTTTATTTAGTAATGTGATAATAACACACAGAAAAGCCTGGATAAATATGTACCCAATATGATTTATAAAAAAGGAAAATAAATAAATAGAAGTGAAAATGATATCAGAGTGTTATCTTGTATCATTTATTTTCTGACCATAATTTAAATAGGTTGTGATTCATAATTTATATCTATTATTTCTTACAGGTCACATTTTTAGGAGGTGGTATACATATTATCGATATATATTATAATTTTAATGAGAATAATAGTAGTAGTGACCTTCAATCTAGACATGATATGATTATGTGGAGAAAATAATTTATTGGAAGACATCTAAAAAGTATTAGATCAATAATGAGTTTATATACCTAAACAAAGGATTACTTATAAAATAACAGACCAATAAAATGGTAGGGGAGTAGGAGTTCGCATCATAACCCAAATGCGAATAAGGCGAATATGTCACGGACTTGCTACTCAAAAGGACCTCACATCTCAAATATATGTGTTAGAATGTGGCTGACAATTATTTAAAACAATAAAACATCCTACAGACGGAAGTGAATATAAGGAAAAGAGGATACATATGGGAAAAAGGGAGAGAGAGAAAAAAAACCAGGGATGAATACCATACTCCTGTTAATTATACCATTGCAAGGTAGCATCCCAATATTGGATATTGTAATATTATACAGCTATTTGTAAAGAGTATATAGCCAGTAATGGATTAGGATATTAGGAACAGCTGAGGTCGTTATTGGATCGAGATAGAGAAAGCATTTACACTACATAGTTACCAGTAGAATAGTATAGACCCCTAATGTAATAGGACACACAGAACGCAGACAGACTCATTCGGCAAACTCAAGAGCCTCATTAAGGCCATCAGGGGTGAGGGTTTGGAGTCTAAAAATCCATTCAGTTTCTTTGAGACATAGTTTTTTGAAACGATCTCCCCCTCGTTGGGTATTCTCTATTTTTTCCACTCCAAACAGCTGTATGCTGTCCAAGGGGCAATTGAAAGAATCGGACAGATGTTTAGAGACACTATGCTTCATATATCTTTTCAGGATGTTCTGTCTGTGTTCTCTGAATCTTTCCTTCAGTGTGCGTGTGGTTCTTCCCACATATTGTAGGCCACACGCGCACTGAAGGACATACACAACAAAGGAGGATTCGCAATTAATAAATTGATTAATGTGAAATACATTCCCATTTGTTTTCGACACTATATTGGTGCATTTATTTACAATATAGCCACATATTAAACAAATGGCTTTGTTACATCTATAACAACCATTAGGCCTGGAAGGTAACCATGTGTTCCCGATGGTCCCTAGAGGACTAGTGGTTGGAAGGTTGCTGGGAGCAAGTACATCCTTTAGGGATTTGTTCTTTTTGAAAATAATTCTTGGTTGGTCTGGTAGAATGTTTTTGAGAATATTATCGTATTTAAGTATGTTATAATTAGATTGAATGATCTTTTTAATTTTTTGTGATTTTGTATTAAATTTAGTTACAAATAGGATGTCTTCTTTAGAGTCTTTTGTTTTATCTAAAGTCCCGGCAACGAAACGCGTCGCAGAGCTCCTCTCCACTTACCACACTTTGACCCAGCTGATCCGAAATCTTCTACAACCACTCTCCCAGACTGCTGCATATACTATCCGTGGACTGAATAAAGAAGCGCGCTCTTAGCGGGGACGCCCGCCAGCGGCTTCCCTTCCACACCACAGCACATCATTGCACCTGTACCATCGCTATTTGCATCTAACAGCAAGTATTCGCTTGTGGTTCAATCCATCTAAATTATTGCTCATGTGTACACCCACGGCAGTGGCTGCATTGTGTGTCAGCTGTTTTTAGCCTACCCGTTCGAGTCTCCACGTCCATCTGGGGATCTTTCCTGCGGGCCGGCCATTATTACCACCCAGGACTGCTTTTGCTCACTGACTTTTTACAGAAAGTAACAGCCACACCTAAGTTTATCTAAATATTCTGTCTGGTTGAGAGTCATTATTTACCACTACAATACTCTACCTCATACTTGCTGGTGTCATTACTAGATTTTTGTGTGATTTTACAAGAGGCGTTTCAATGCAACACTGTATATGCGTAGTAGCTCAATTCTTAAAACAACGTACGTAAGATGAAGACTAGATAACTGTGAATCCGGACCATTGTCAATATTCAGTGATAATGCGTAGAAGTTGGGCAGGGCGGAGGATGTAGTCATATTGCTCCAGATGAGCGAGGACTGTATGATAGTAGATGAAAAGGGTACTAATCATACATAAAGGTCAAGCTGACATTCTCTAATATGTAATAGGAAACTGAGAGCTAGAATCTGATTGGTTGCTATGGGCAACATTTCCACGTAGATTAGTAAATCTAGCCCTAGGAATGTTGTAAGGATGTTATCTCACTGACTTTTCGCAGAAAGTAACAGCCACACTAAAGTTTTTTCAAAAAGTTTTTTCTAAATATTCTGTCTGGATGAGAGTCATTACTTACTACTACAATATTCAACCTAATATTTGCTGGTGTCATTACAAGATTTCTGTGTGATTTTACAGAGGCGTTCCAATGCAACACTGTATCCATTAATCTACCTCATTGTAACCATCCTGAATATTCACTTGATAACCTACAGAAAGGACTTTACTGACGTCTTTCGTCTGAATTGTTGAAGTTTATTCATCACTCCATTGCTATATGGCTTATTGAGAGATATATACCAACTAAGTGCTACAGGTTGCCACATACGCCTACATTTTATTAAGTGTTTATCTGTGTTTGCATCCATTTGTCTATGTGTATTTGCAATATTAAATCTGTATTTTTATTGACTATTTTGTATCATATGCCTTCTATTTAGCTTTTGCAGCCTAGTATATTGGTGATTTAAGCGCAAGGTTATTGTGTGTTTTATATTTCTTTGTGTTGGGGTGTCACCACCCACTACCTGCGATTATCCCAATTACACTAGTTGCATATACCATGTTTTAGACCACCTTTTGCCTATTGTATTTCATACTTACTATCTTTATAGTACATTTCTATCCCCCTAATAGGTATTCTCCTCCCACATTAGCAATTGTCTATAACTCTAGCGCTCATCACTGTTTTCTTTTGCTATTTCCTTCACGTCTGAAAGTCACTGTGGATGGCACGTCGCAGTTCTTCAGTTCTCCAGGGGCGGCCCAGGCCTGGCTGGATGGCAGGGAGAATAGACGCCGGGGCCCTCCGCAGTAACGTTGAACAATTAGAATTACTGTACTTTATTGTCACTGTTTCTATGCCAGATCGCGTAATTTAATTATATTTGCCGCAGGAATACTGTATTAATCTTGTTAGGCTAATATGTTATGGAAGTGTTTTGGGTTACTATATGTGGGAGCTGCCCTCTTAGGTCGGGCTTAATTAACTAGCTCCCGTGGTTGGTAAGTAGTTTAGTGGGTTAAGATTAGGTATACTATGTTTGGGATTAGGTATTACGTATGTTCTGGATGTAATACAGGGTGGGTTAGGGGGGAATCAGGGTTTTTTTTTTTAATGTTCATTAGTAGCTGGGGAGCCAAGCATTACTTTTCTGAGTTGCTGGGAAATATGTACTGTGTTGCTGTTAGTGTGGTCCGATGTATTATACTGGTGTCAATGTTGTCTTATC
>WWET01002549.1:0-11968 GCA_011038615.1 Limnodynastes dumerilii
TGATCAGGGGCACTAAGAGACTATGATTAAAATAAATATCACACCGGTTAGGATCCTAACCGGTGTGATATTTACTTTATTCGTAGTCTCTTAGTGCCCCTGATCAAATATAGTATACATTTCTGCAGACCATTCTCCAGGAACGGGGTTAAGCACCTGAGCATATACTAACTTTTACCTTGATGCAAGGGAGTGCCAGCAATTTTGGACATATATGTATATAATGTATTTGTGTGTGTGTACCTCGACATACATGTTTTAATCTGCCATTTTATGAGAAGTAATTTATTTCCTTAAAAGATTTACTTAATTTTGCAAATATCTTAAAATGTCATTCTATCGCTCAGGGTGTTTGTTCTTTTATAGGACAGATTGGAAATGGTTGCTTAGTAGAAGGTGCTTCAAGCAGTGTATACCAGGGGATGGATGTCGCTTTCTTGTGAGCACACCTCTGATTTCAGTAATATTACAGTTGAAAATAAAGACATTTAAGTTGATTGTCAAAATATTTTTGTTCTTGTAAATATTTGTGTGTGTGTTCAGAAAATGATACAGAAATAAACAGACATTTCTATTTTCAGGACAGTGCTTCTACTCTTAAATGCAAATTTAAGAAGTGGCATGTGTATCCTATTGATTTAACTACAGAAGGTGAACTGTCCAGTCCAGTACTCCTCCTGTTGTCAGTCATTTACAACAAACTTGAAAGACAACTATAAATTTAAACCTATAAATAGTGGCATTTTCTTGGCGTTTGTAATGCACATATTGTTTTCTTCTTATTTTTGCTGTAATTAATTTATGTAAACACCAGGTGTCAGTATTGCTCTATGTTTTAGAGGTTTCATATTTCACTGGTGAGCATAAAATTTTTCCATACCTCTCTTGATCTATTATAGTGTCACATTTTTACTGTAAATATACACACAAACACACACACACTTTACCTTTTCCTATATAGCCAAGATGTGTAAAAACTCCACACAAATATAAATAGATGTATCAGAGGGAAGATTTAGTAAATTTTTATACTGCAGTTGTGTGGAATGTCATGAGAGTTCTTAGCATTGCAATGTGAATGTTCAGTGAGTGTGCTTCAATGTGTTGTATATTTTATGACATTGCTGCAAAGTGGATTCAGTAGTATTTGGAAAGATGGGCAAAAATTCACTTTAACGTGTATTCTCAGAAAGGACGCCACCACAGAATTGAAAAGAGAGGGGGCAAGTTTCTCTTTCATCTGGTGCATGCACAACACGATCACCATGAATCGCTTGCAAGCACTCAATGCCTATGTGGACAGCTTACTTTTCTGTGCATGTTAAAAATAGATATCCAGACTGTTACAACATTGAAATATCTGGTGGTTGCAGAGTGCTTTTTAAATGGTTTAGGTCTAAAAGCATGCACAAGATTGCAGATAAGAGTCACATGGCCCGTCCGGTCTGCCCAATTTTTTTAAACCATATTGGACGTTAACCTAATTTGACCCTAAATTTGTTTACCACCTCAGATGGGACGCTATTCCACTTATCAACTACCGTTTCACTAAAGTAACTTTTCTGCACATTTTATATAACCCTACTACACTTTACTTTATATGTAAGCACTCATGTTCTACTACATCTCTTCCCTTGAAAAATGCAGCTAACCTGTACCTGGTTAAACCTTTTTATATATGTGAAAGCTACCAAGATATCCCCCATTCCTTCACTTTTTCAAGCTGTACATGATTAGTGCCTCTAGTCTGTCCCTCAAACCACTTGTAAAGTCATCAGTAAATATATTAAAAAAACATGGCTTAGAGTTCAGATCTCTGGAGAACTGCATGTGTAACCTTTCCATCCACAGGAGGGATTCCAGTTGCTACACTCTCTGTTGTCTATCATTCAACAAATCTTATCCACACAAAAAAGTTTAAATCCAATCCCAAATCTTCAGTGGTCTGCAATGTGGAACAGTGTTAAAACCTTACTGAAATCCAGATAAACTATGTTTACAGCTTCCCTTTAATCTACTACTTTATTGACCCAGTCAAAAGGTCAATAAAATTTGTGTGACATGATCTTTACCCCAGTGTATTCACATTGCTTGGGCCACTGTAAGTTGCTGAGCTCCCTTTTTGCCAGCACTGATTTTACCCTCCGTATTCTTCTCATATGCTGATGTTGAGGGAATCAAGATGTAGTTGTGTACAGACTATAACCTTAGGTTTAAGCTATCGTTATTTGTATTGATGGGCATGAATATAAACTGGAGGGTGGTATATTCAAAGGAAATGTGCAGAAAAATGACTTCACTGAAAGGGTGATAGATAAGTGGAATAGCCTTCCATCTGAGGTGGTTGAGGCCAATACAGTAAACAGTTTTTAAACAGCATGTTTATGCTTGGGATAAATATAAGGATATCCTAAATCTCAAACTAAATTGAGGGTAAATAGGGTCTAGGGTCAGTATAGTTTTAAATAAACAACTGGGCAAACTGGATGGGCCATGTGGCTCTTATCTGCCGTCACTTTCTATGTTTCTATGTAAAACCACACCATTAGATTAAGGGGTGGTCTAGCACAATCAGAGTGCTTATGCATTCCTCTAGGTGTGATCACTCTTATTCATTTGGCATGATTACATACTCTTGTACTGTTTACCATCACTGCAATGTCAGAAGGCATGACAGATCCCTGGGATTCATACAGTGCTTTTTTAATCCCTCTTAACTCACCTCTAAAATGAAGCATTCTTAGTCATTCTTACCCATGCTGTGCTATAAGTGCAGGGTTTGTGTTTGGGATGGTTATACTGTCCTTTCACTTCATGCAATTCAACATAAGGGATGTACCTCATGAGTTGTATGTTTACAACTAATTAATATTTAATTAATGATCTATATTTTCATTAGTTTTTTTTAATGAAAATATGCTTAAGTAACAGGCATGATTCTCAAGCATTTTTATTTCACTTCAAAAATAAATAAATAAACTCTGCGTGTTGCCATTGCTAATGGTATGCAAGTAACCACGTATCAGAATATTCTAAAGAAATAACTATTTTTAATGTTCTTTTATATGATGACACTTAATATACATAATGAATTTTGCTAAACAAAATTCATAAAAGACTTAAAAATATTTTTTTCTAATTTATACCTGATTTATGCCCCTCTTATTAAGATTGAAATTGCAATTTCAGGAGTATTAAATCCCCCTACTGTGCAGTGTTTCATTTCCTCTCTAGCTCTGTCAGCAATAAGTGATATCACTATCATATCACCTTTTGGAGGGTGGAAATGAAACGCCGGCTTCAATCTGTCTTACTATCTTTAATTCTACCATTTTATTTCATCTACTGAGGAATAATTACACTTGTAGCTTATACCAGTGTACTAGTCCATGTTGCAGAGTGATTTAATTCCAGCAATTAAACATAATTTGCTCCATAAACTAAATTACATTTATTTTGACATGCAAATGAAATTCTTTAAAGAATACTTTAATGTGTGGTTTGGGTGTCACTTGAGTATTATACTGCTAGAAAAAAACCCAAGAGAAATGAGTAATGTGCACTAGAAGAGTAGATGTAAAAAATGTAATAGTAAATATGTTGGTCATAAATTCATCCATGTGTATTACATGTCCCAAAGACCCATCATTTTGTACGTTGTGCAAAGCTGATGGTATTGCAATATGTTTACTGTAAACTGCAACTTGAGAGTTGTATTTTAAAATGAAGGAATATTGTATTGCCAGCCATAGATTAAAATATTTTGGACAGATTGAGGGATTACTACATGGGAATTCCAAGGTAAGTAGGAACAGTTATTCTGGACACTTCAGTGACTCAAGAGACTTCATTTGTTATCATGTAGGCCTGATGAATATCACCTGTCTAAAACCTAGTTAGTTTGCAGAAAGTGGTTTCGAGCAATGAGTTGGGTTAATGGGTCTCTCACTAATCTCACAACACAAGCTATAGCATAGAACATCACTTAAATTTGACATTGTTTCAAAATGTAATTGACTGAATTACCCATCTTTAATAGTCAGTTCTGTGGTTTACATCGAAAAAAATAAATGTATTTATTTTCATATTTAATGCTATGTTTAGATTCTTTGGTCCAGTCACATATTTTGACTTTCTATGTTCATATTTTCTCCTGAATACATTTAAGTTCACTGAAGGGAGGCTGAGCAAAGCGTATGCCGTGAGGTACAATGTTGGAATAAGAATTGTCCTTTACTGTGTATAGTTATCATTGAGTTCTTAAGGGCAATAATCCATTCCACAATAGTAAGTGCTTTAAGCATGCTTAAGCAAATACATTACATTTAAAGTTCCAATCTGAACTGCTCTTTTCACTCATTATCTAGGGTAGGTATATAGGAGTTTGTTTCCATTAGGATACAGGTAATTGTTTTAGTCTACTGAATTTTATTTCTTTTTTTTATATAACTGAGAAATTGCAGTCATCAGATTTTTATGCAGCATGAAATAAGTAAGGACCTTTTTTCTGAACTGTTCTATTTAACTTCCTTTTTATACTTCTAAAATAAACAAAACATTAAGTTATTACCATCTTTTTTTTTTTTTTTTACAGATTGTTAATGGAAAATAACAAAGGTAATAAAACAATGTATCCTGTTTTGATTGTCATTATAAAACGTTATGGTTGCCAGTAATATTGCATGGCGCATACACCAGTCTATAATTATGGCAATCTCCACACCACCCTTTCTCAATCCCAATAGTCGAAATTTTCAGGAATTCTGAGCGATCTGATTGTGGAGTGATGGCATTTTAGGACTGTTATGTTGAGTTCTGACAAGTAGTCCATTCCATACAATTTGCAATTTTAGGCTGAATATTATAAACTCTTCAGCCAGGTTAAGTTGGTTTACCTGTTCAGCCATAACTCCAGAAGACCCAAATCAAAAAAATGTTAATTTACAATTAGATAAAATACTGTCTATTGTTTCCATGTTTTTACATTTTTATGTTTATGTGGAATATACAATTGTACTTGTCAGCATTAAAATTGTGATTTAAAAAATCTACTTTTAGCATCTTGGTGATTTAGTTATTTTAAATACTTCATTAACCGCAGCCATATCTGCTTTTTCATATGTATTAACTTATGTAGTTGGTGGACACACACACTCATTGTTGATACCACATTAACCTTTGCTGGCCTTCATTAAATATGCAGGATTTAATACTCTTGCTGCATTCCATGCATATTCCGCTGACCACTTACTTCATAGTCACTTTGCACAGTTACGTTTCCGTTAGATGTGTGAAAGAAATACAGTTTAAGACCCCATTATTATTAACATATTTATACATTTATTGAGGTTATAAAATATTCCTTTAATCTCACACCAATTAGCATCCAAGTAAATCTGAAGATAGACAAGAGCTTCTGTAGAAGAAAACACTGAAACATGTTCCAGTCAATATGTTAATTAATCTTATCTTCTTTGGAAAATTCACTAGGGAAAACCAAGAATATATAGCAATGTAATACTGTTGTAATGTATGGGTGTGATTACTAACGGACAGATAAAATATTTAAATAATAAATTCTTTCTATCCTGTATATGTGTTATATTGCTTGGATCCTGCGTTCTGTGTTGTGAATGGACATAGAATAAAGTTGCAAAAACATTTAATACGTATATATTTATTATGACAAAGCTTTCATTGTACATACACAGGTGTTTCATTTATTAAATCTCTTATACATATTGCCATTTAAAGCAGTTAGACTACTCAGACTAACCAAATATTTGTTTAATTATTATGGCACTGTTTAGTTTTCCTACAATAGGAAAGGTTTTTAATATCGGTAATAAAAGTTATATTTAGTTTTTTTTATTCTCTTGAATTTATTTTGTTCAGTTTGTTTGACTGGTAGTATTTTTGGGTATTTGAATGGTACCTTATCTAGGGGATTAGATTTTCTTTTGGAATGTATACTATTTTCATTAAGACCTGTATAATATAGTGTGTGCACCATTGTTAATTGGCCTTCTTTCCTGTTTTGTGTTTTATTGTACCCTCTGTAAATAATGTGATGATTAATATTTGTGCGACTCTTTGCTCTTCTTTATTGTGGAGAAGCACAATGTTCAAGCTAACTTTTTAGAAGAATCGAAAAATAAATACCAATTTTTTTGTTTTGTGCTTGTGACCAATTGTTTCCATAATGAAATTAATTATTAATGTGAAAAACAAGTTCATATTCAAGGAAAAAGAAATCCTTAAAGCCACTATGTCTAAAAACACATGTTTGTTTCTTTATGGAGGAGAATCTGGCTTTTCAATCTGTATTTTTAATACTAATATCCAAGTGAATTTTCTGGATCTAGCTATTGTTATCAAGAATGATATAGAAACAAACATTTACAAAAAAAACCCTCTGATTTATTATCATCTATTGATTTTTCCAGATTGCACCAAACCATTTGGACAAAAAGTGTACCACTGGGACATTAAAGACTTAATAAAAGAAACTATAGAAAAATCTGTCTTAGACATGCCAAAGAGAAGACTTATCAGCAATTCTCCTGAGAATTGTGGAGGGGAACACACAAGAACACAATAAAATCAATGATGTACAAAGAAAATAAATTATCCATAGATCCAACACATGAAAATTTGAAACCCAAGAGAGATGTAAAAAGGCCATCATCACTAAATATAATTGCAATATGATAAAAATAGAAAACACATTTAGAAAACGTTAACTTATAAAAGATTGCTTTTTTTGTGTAAAACCACATAAGAGCCAAATATGTAAAATATCTTTTGGTCTGCAGTACTCTTGCTGAACCTGTCAGTAGAGGATTGATTTCTGTTCTGGGGTTCCTCAGATTAGGTTTGTGCTTTGGGTGTGAAATGTTAAAAGTGGAGGAATCAAATTATATTCCCTGCGATATGCAGGGCCTATTAGGCACAATGGCAGCGTAACGACCATTGCGGCTAATACGTCCTGCAAAAACCACTGTATTCAATTAGAAATCCTTTATCGCCCACAACGCACATTAACCAGGGCTAGCGTGATGTGGGTGAAGTTGTATTTTAGATATTTACGACCAATAGAATGCTATAAAGTGCGTGTGCGAAGACCTAATAAAAAAAGAACAGTACAAATTAATAAAGTAATATCCCCTCTCCCAAGAATCTAATAAAATGCAAAATACCTCCTTTTATAGGTGCACAAAAGGTTTCAGCAAGCCCAGACATTTTCTCAGCATGTGGCAGGATGCTGCCATTTCTCTTTTTTCTTATTTTAGTACTTATCTTTTTTTCTTTAAAAAACAATGGGCTGGATCCAGACTTAAGTAAGTGCTTGAAATTAGTTACTCCTGGGCTAAACCATGTTGATTGCAGGGGAGTCATATTTCATCTGTTGCAAATAGTATTAGAGATGAGATGTGATGTTTCCTATCCCAAGTCTAAATAACAGTGTGATAGTGATCTGGAATCTATTATTTCTGTTGTGTTTGGGAGGAACCGCTGACTGTAAGAAGTCCAACCATACAAATAGGAGTGTTTATTATGTCAACTTGTTACACTCAATAAAAAATATCCCTGGTCTTAATCTCCATATCAAACACATTAAACACAACCTTTCAGCATATGTTTCCCCTTCCTCCATATGTCAGCACACCACTGGATTAACACTTCCTTCCTGGAACCAGACAGGAAATAAAGAAGACACCGCCCATATAAAGCTTCCTCCATCCGGTCCATAGTGTCTTCTTTATTTCCTGTGGAGCCAGAGATGAAGTGTTGGAGAGCTAGGGCTTACCTGGGTCCCTGACGTATACAGAAGCTCCCTGTAGGTGCTGCGGCAAGTCAGGCAGGGAGCAGAGGTGCGGGCCGGCCTCACATTGCGTCTCTGAAGGTGCGCGCCTCCTAATGCCCGCCCCTATATACCGAGGGCGGGCAGGAGAGAGTCTGGCAAGAAATTGTCTCCTATCGTGGAGGAGGCCATTTTCCTGGAGCCCCGCTTTGTCAGAGGGCCGGATGTGACTCTAGTAGCGCGCCACATTTAAACTGACGCTTTTTTTTTTTTACCAGGCACAATCCGTCTATCCAGGCAAAGACTCACATGGTGCAAACCTGCAGAAGTTATTGATACAGGCTAATGGATCCAAAACATTGGACATATTTCCAGGTACTGCAACTTATTAGTAATTTGGATTACCATACCAGCTTGTACTGTTGTTCCTAAACTAGTGTCTGTTGTATCATATTCTTATGCCTGTGTGGTGCCTATAGCCTGTTCTATAATTGCAGTGTACAAATTCTACACTATGTCGCTGCATTCTGCTTTAGAAGATAAACGGCCACAGCAGAAGAAGTCGGGGTAAGCCCTTATATGTGTATATGTTGTTTTTCATTAAGCCCGAGCTAGTTAGTTAGTTTTTCATTTTAGGTCAGAAACCAGTAAGGAGAGGACCGAATTAAAAGCAAAATACAAGAAAAAAACACCTGTGCTCATTATGTGATAAAAATCTGTCTGAGAATGATAAAGGTTCTCCATGTTCAGAGTGCACTTCATCACAAGTACAACAGCCTACTCCACAAATGGTAGAGCTAGTTAATTATATGAAGACAGCACTTGCAGACACTTTCATGACCAAAAAAGATATGGAAAACTTCACAAAGAAAAGACCTAAAAGAGTTTTGAGTGACGTATCAGATTTAGAACAAGGGGCGACTATGTCAGATGTTTCACTTGCTTCAGAAGACGCATCAGTTAAATCATTAAAAGTTGAAAGCTTTAATACTGATATTGTGGATAACCTTCTTAAGCTAATATATAAGTCACTCAATATTGAGGAAAAAAAGGAGGAAGAGAAGCTTCAGGAACTCTTATTTAAGGAAACAAGAAGTATACACAGAACCTTCCCATTGTCACAGGTCCTAAAAGATCTAATACTTGAGGAATGGAAACATCCAGACAAAAGAATATCCGCAACCAACAGAATGTCTAAACTTTACCCCTTTCCCCAGGAAGAGGTCAGGAAATGGGAGGAGGCCAAAAAGTTTGACCCAGCCATCGCAAGAATTTCAAAAAAGACTACCTTACCACTTGATGACATCTCAGTATTTAAAGACGCAATGGACAAGAAGATGGACATTGGTCTTAAAAAACAGCATTCAGTAGCTGGTGCAGCCCTCAAACCAGCAGCAGTGTCAGCAATAACGGTAAGAGTATTGAGGAGCTGGTGCAGCTCCTTGGAGAACGATGTACTAGAAGGAGTAAAAGAGCTGACCTACTGAAACAGATTCAAAACATACAACTGGCAGTGGAATACCTATGCAAAGCCTCATTCGATTCGGTGAAGCTGGCAGCGAGATCAGGAGCAACAGCAGCTGTAGTCAGAAAGGCACTATGGCTGAAGCTCTGGCAAGCGGATAGTCATTCTAAGAACAAACTCCTTACCCTGCCTTTTCAAGGAGAGTCCTTATTTGGGAAAAACCTTGATGACATGATCTCCAAGGTTACAGGAGGAAAATCTTTGTGGTTGCCACAAGAGAGAGGAAAAAGAACATTCCAATACAGACAACAAAGGAATGCGGTGCCCAAATACAAAGAAGCAAGGCTTTACAGACAAGTTAGAGGGTACAGGAGAGGACAGCAATCCACCAGCAGGTCTACTTTTCGTGGACAAAGATCACGGGACATCAGATCCACACTCAAAAGAATTGCCCAATGAAGCCAAGGCGGCCAGTCCAGAAGAATTGGAGAATTGGTGGGGTCAAGACTTCTTTAATATCAATACATCTGGGTCTCAAAAATTTCAGACAAGTGGGTGCTAGAAGTAGTGTCCGCAGGTTACAAGATTTTGTAACTTACTCTCAACCACGGTTTCTGGAATTACCATTACCAGTTCAAGCACAAGAACGTATAGCACTAAAGCAAAGTTTGCTTACCATGATAAAACAGCAAGTGGTAAATAAGATAGAATAAGAAGAAAGGTTCAGCGGTTTCTACTCCCGGTTTTTCATAGTCACCAAAGCGACCGCAGGGTACAGAACCACCTTGGATTTAAGAAATCTAAACAAGTTTATCAAACTACAGACTTTCAAGATGGAATCATTAAAGTCTATTCTTCCCTACCTCCATCAAAATGCATACATGATGACCATCGACTTGAAGGATGCATATCTACATGTGCCGATACTTCCAGGACATCAAAAGTACCTAAGATTCATGGTGTTTGGGACCCATTATCAGTTCACCTCACTCCCCTTCGGACTGGCCACGTCCCCAAGGATGTTTTCAAAAATTCTAATAGCCGTTATAGAACTAGAATAGCAATTTGGCCATACTT
Source organism: Limnodynastes dumerilii (assembly GCA_011038615.1). Classification (NCBI taxonomy): domain Eukaryota; kingdom Metazoa; phylum Chordata; class Amphibia; order Anura; family Limnodynastidae; genus Limnodynastes; species Limnodynastes dumerilii. The sequence goes on from WWET01002549.1 coordinate 10,347, forward strand.
GGACGATATGCTGATAGCAGCACAATCAAAAGAAGCTGCAGAAGATACGCAAAGAGCCCTATCTATGTTAAGAAATTTGGATGGATCATAAATATTACCAAAAGTCAGTTGTCGCCCAAACGACCGTTAAAATACTTGGGGGTCACGATAAACACCCACACAATGACGGTATCACTGACAGCAGACCGAGTGAGGAAACTTTGTTCACAAATTCAATCCGTCCAGACAAAAAAAGTGATAACAGCACACGACTGCATAAAATGTCAAGGTCTTATGTCCGCAGCAGTATAATCGCTGCCATGGGCAAAGGCACACATGAGACCCCTTCAAAGGTGCTTCTTGACTCCGTGGGACAAAGACCCCAAAAACAAGTGGCAAAAGATATTGATCTCAAGAGAAGTCAAAATATCCCTGAATTGGTGGACGAACCAGGCAAGACTGAAAAAGGGCAAGTCTTTTCAACCATTACAGTATATAGTGGTAACCACAGACCCAAGCGCAACAGATTGGGGGGCCATGTGCGGACATCTGTCAGTTCAAGGCAAATGGAACAGAAAAGATCGAAAAGTACACTCCAACATAAGAGAGTTAAAAGCAGTGTCTATGGCATTGAAGCAACTACAAGCTGTAATACAAGGACAAGCCGTTTCAGTTTAGTCAGACAACAAGGCTGTGGTGGCACATCTCAACCGACAAGGAGGCACAAGAAGCGTGCTATTGTCTCTGGAAACAAAAAGAAATATGGCATGGTCAGAAAAACACCTTTTAGATCTGAGAGCAGTCTTTATTGCAGGTACAGAAAATCTACAGGCAGACTTTCTCAGCAGGCACACCATCCTACCAGACGAGTGGCAGTTAAACTAATCAACATTCAAACAGCTCGTACACATCTGGGGTCAGCCACAGGTAGACCTTATGGCCTCAAGAAGCAACAAAAGAGTACAGAATTATTTCTCGCGCTACAGAGACACTCAAGTACTGGCCAAAGACACTAACGGCACCATGGGACTTCCACAAAGCTTACATTTTTCCTTCAATATCGATGATACCGAGGGTACTCAGAAAGATAGAAACAGAAAGGACAACTGTGATAGCGATTCTTCCATTCTGGCCCAGGAGGCCGTGGTTCTCGAAGGTAGTACAACTAGCCATAGATGTGCCATGGACACTTCCAGTGTTTCCAGAGCTGTTGACTCAAGGTCAGGTGGTTCATCAGGACCCAGGCGCCTTAAAACTGACGGCATGGCTGCTGAGAGGGAGAACCTCAGAGGTCAGGGATTCTATGATAAAGTGATTGAAACCCTTCTTTAATCAAGAAAGAACACCACTTGCGATACCTATTACTGAGTATGGAAGATCTTTTCCACATGGTGCGAAATTAATAACCGTAAGGAAAATGACATACCTTCTATACTAGACTTTCTCCAAGCAGGTCTTGAAAAAGGGCTCGCTCTTAGCTCGTTGAAGGTACAGTTGTCTGCTCTCAGTGCAGTCCTTGATACTGATCTAGCTGGCAATAAGTATATTTCTAAATTTTTTTCAGACAGAGAATCAGGCCTGATATCATAGACCCATAGTGTGTGTGTGTGTGTGTGTGTGTGTGTGTATATGTGTGTTTATAT
>WWET01002549.1:12524-22798 GCA_011038615.1 Limnodynastes dumerilii
GCCCCTATCATATGCCCCCAGTATCCCCATCATGTGCCTCCAGCCCCCTTTAGCCCCCATCATGTGCCTCCAGCCCCCCATTATACCCCATCTTGTGCCTCCAGCCTCCCCAGTATTCCTATCATGTATCTTTTGTGTAGAGACCATTGCAGGGGCTGTGCCTGGGGAGTGAGAGTCTGTGCTGTGTGTAGGGGGTAGTAATGCAGCTCTGGCTATGTTGGAGTGAGGGTTCTGTATGTGCTTTGTTGGGGGAGGGGGAGTATTAGGGTCCTGGGAGACTGTGGTGGTAAGGGTCCTGTCTGTGCTGTGTTGGTCCTCCTGTCTGTGCTGTGTTGGGGTTGAGGGTCCTGTCTGTGCTTTGTTGGGGGTGAGGGTCCTGTCTGTGCTGTGTATGTGGGGGGTCCTGGGAGACTGGAGACTGTGTGCAGGGGGTAGTAATGCAGAGTGCACAGTCAGCTTGGGCTGCAGCAGGATCCTGTGTCAGCAGATATTGCTGCGGTGTCTGGAGTTGGACACATTCTCGGTAGCTGAGCGCATGCAGCGATTCTCCGCTCCAGTCTGCATTGTGAGAGGATCCTCTGCAGCTCCAGTAACAGCACTTACCTATTCCAGGTGCATTTAGCACCTTCCTGCCACATTCAAGATGGCGGCGGCATGTCCCTCTGATATATAGGATGGACCCCTGCCACCATCTTGAGTGTAGCAGGACGTTATGTAATACAGAAGTATGGAGTTGAATGTAGTGGCAGTAGCGTACTGGGAGCTCCCTGCCGCTGCTATTAGTTAAGTAAAAAGGGTTAGAGGGTGTGAGGAGGGAGTTTTTTATTTTTTTATTCTGCTCCTGACCATTAGAGTACACGCAGTAGCGTCACAACGTGTGGAAGATACTGCACATGCGTATAATGGTGAGGAGCAGAATTGCTTTTATATATCTATATAGATATATATAGATATATATAGATAGATATAATATGTATATGTGATTGTCCAACTTGATCGTTGTGGTTTCAAAGTACAAAACAGATGTGTAGGCATTGTGACAGCATGTGAACAGAGAACACAGTCAAATACAGGTGCAAGCTGGAACACAACTAAAATAAAAATATTACTAAGAGTTAGTACATAGCATGCATAATAGCTCTAGCAGAAGAGCATCCCTTGGATACTCTACCATATAATGGGTCAGAGTAGTACAATTTATACACAAGGATTGAGGAGTAAATTACATTATTGCTAACAAAGTTTCCGGCACTGGTCAGTCTTTTAAAGATTAGGCGACCTTTCAAGAATATGGTGATTTATAGGTAGGCGATCGCCTAGAGCGCCGGGCCTGGGGGGGCGGGAGCAGCCCCCCGAATCCATTTACCTTCCTTATGTGTTTAACTTTGACTGAAAGATGAGGTTCGTCACCCCCTTAACTCACCTCAGCGCCGCAGCAGAGTCTGTGACTGCCTCTCTCCTCCGCAGCATCTCCTCTCTGATCAACCCCAAGGTTGCACTGCGTCATTCATCAGACACAGAGCGCGCGCTGTGGAGGAGATAGGAGCAGGTAAGTGATTGGTGGCTGTGGGGGTCTATGGAGGGGGGTTCTGTATGGTTAAAACAAGGAAGGGGGCCCCGGCCTGCTATTTAAGAGTTAAATTAGGGATGGGGCTGCAATATATGAGTAAAACTAAGGAGGGGGACCTTCTATATATGAGTAAAACTAGGGAGGGGGACCTTCTATATATGAGTAAAACTAGGGAGGGGGCTGCTATATATATGAGTAAAACTAGGGAGGGGGCTGCTATATATATATGAGTAAAACTAGGGAGGGGGCCTGCTATATATGAGTTAAACTAGGGAGGGGGCTGCTATATATGAGTAAAACTAGGGAGGTGACTGCTATATATGAGTAAAACTAGGGAGGGGCCTGCAATATATGAGTAAAACTGGGGAGGGGGCTGCAATATCTAATTAAAACTGGGAAGGAGGCCTGCAATATCTAATTAAAACAGTTTGGGGAGGAGGAGCTGCCTGAAGGGGGGCATGGAGGCCTGAAGGGGACATATGAAGGGGGCATAGAGGCCTGAAGGGTCATGTGGAGGGGTGCATATAAAGATGGGGGGGACAGGCCAAACTTTGCCTAGGGTGCCCAGGGACCTAGCAGCGGCCCTGAGTCTCTCATTGTTGGAAACAAGACACTCCTGACTGTATTTGTTTAGCATCAGGTTCCTGCACAAACAGACCAAACTATGTACTTGCCTAAAACTGACCATGACTACAGGTTTCTGCCATTCTCAGTAACAAAAGATGCCTTTACAATGCACCATCAATATTATTATTATTATGAAGCCATTAAATGTGACATTTATTATTATTATTGTACCAGTTAGTACCTTTAGTACCAGTGAAATTTGATCACATAAAGAAAATTGTTTTTTTTTTAAGGAATTTGATACAAAAGTTATATCTGATGAAAATTTATAGCGCCTATGACCTTTGTGTACACTGCTGTACACTCCCTTGTTATTTCTATGTTCTTTTTTAAAATGTGGCTTGAGAGAAAACTGTTGTTTGCCAAGGCAGGTAATGCTTTTAAGACTGCTCCAAATCCCATGACAGTTCAACAGAGGAAAGCTAAAGACTTGCTGGTCTCTAGGGAATAGTAACTTGTACAGGTGCTCCAGAAGCCCACCTTCACGCCTCATTAAATAACACTGGTTGAAGCTTGTCAATTATGGGGTTTTTGCCAGTTTATAAATATACTTTAAATATTAATTTACATTCAATATGATGTTTACTCAATACCTGATCCTATCACTTAGAAAAGACAACATTTATGAACTGATTCCATGTGTTCCTCCTAACTTTTACCTACTTCCTAAACCAAAAGTATTTAAATCAAATTCTAAGGATGGTAGTGACAACTCTTTGCCATTTGATGGTTCGAAAGTCTGAATAGAGTGGCGTGCATCAGGCATGTCTATACTGTAACATTTCCATGACTTTCCCCTCCCTCTAGTGCCATCAGAAGTAAAGTGTGTACAAATGTCTGGATTTGCCGATCCAGATCCCTGCATTAAAAGTTGTACATGCACATGAATAATCTTAAATAGCAATTGTTTTGCAATTCTAATGATTGTAAAATGTCCTCTTTTTGAAAATCTGGATCTTGTCTAAAATCCTAGTTTTCTGTTATTAGAGGCAAAATCCAAATCTTTTAACATTTGTTCATTCCAAATTATATAATAAATTAATATATGTATAAATAATAGTGCTTGTTTTCTTAAAAGATGCAATCCTCTTTCTCTCTCTCTTCCTCTCTCTCTCCCCTTCTCTCTCCCTCTCCCAAAATCTATAAAACTTATTTTTTATAATCGTACCTAAAGCATTTATCTTAATGCAAATAGTTTACATACCTGCTTAAAATGATAACATACATTATTTTAATGGTACCATCATGTCCCTTAGTTTCTATGGTAACACTATTAGACTGAATTTTAGCAGGAAAAGAAATGGGATTGCTGGCTTTGCTTCTAACTTTTCAATGCAGGATTTATATAAGTTACATTTGATCACTGGGATAGATTCTGAATAGCTTCAAAAGCATATAGGTTAAAGCATTGAAGCCTTTTTCTTGCACATATTCTTGTCAATTACCCCTTTACCTAAAATAAGATCTCTTTAGAGAGTTTTCCTGTACTGAGTCATTTCAATTCAGGCAGAAAAGAGAAGTTGCACACTTGTTTTAATTTATTATCTTACATTTGTGGTTTCCTTAGACACTCATAGTTAGTAGGATTTCTTTTGTATAAGTAAGTCAATAAAAATTCATTTTCTTTATAGAATGACGGGATTTGTCAAATATGTACTGTTTTTCAAATTTTACATAAAACCATAAAATACGAGTTTACTGCAACTGAAGATATCAATAATATGTTAGCTATTTCATTGAACCATGTAGTGTTTCTGTGTTGAGATATACAATGCCCTGTGCTAGATATTATGAATATGCATGAAACGAAAACCATTGATTTGGAAATGGTATTGAATTTAGAGAACATATGATGATTTGAGATTGTAATTAGGAAGAGTTTGACTTCACAGTAATGCATACAAAGAGAATATTCATTTGCATCTACTCTAGTAAATGCAAGAGACAGAGAAATGGAATTTCTTAGGAGAAGAATATATAGACTTCAGATTAATGTAATTTATCCTAGTATACTCCAGTAATATGCTCTAACACAGTGCTGGCTAACCTGTGGCACTCCAGGTGTTGTGAAATTACGAGTCCCAGCGTGCCCTAACTGCAAAACCATAGATGAAACCTGACAAAGCATGCTGGGAATTGTAGTTTTACAACACCTGGAGTGCCACAGATTAACCAACACTGCTCTAACATATTATGTGCTGATTGCAAATCTAAAACCATATCAATTGTACATTAATGAAAATAAAAGAACATTTATTTTTTTCTCCATTACTTTACATTGTACTGGTTTCTGTTTTAGAATGACTGTAAGGAACACCTCTAGTGTTTTCTTTATTTCTAGAACATATCCTATATTAAAATTAAAGAGCAACACTTTTAAGGGCCATTGTTTATACATATAACTGGGTATACTTGTAGTGTTTTTTGCATTTAAAATTAAGGAAAGAATACTCAAATTGCAACCATGCTTTTAGTTGTACACATCTTTCTAGAAAACATGCCAACCTTCTGTTCATTGTGTGGGGATCATCATCTCTTCCTCATCATTATCATCTTCATTAAAGCTTAAACTAAATATCAAGTGTAGGGTGCACATATTATACTTTGTCCAATGCCAGAATTGAGACATTTCTGTCTTCTAACTTACTATAATTTCATAATTGCCATTGTTTATACCATCATAATTTTTGTTTTTAGGGTGTCAAAAATTTTGAAGTGCCAAGTATTTCTGATATGGCCAATATTATTACAATATGCATAATGATAAACAGAGATAATGCCAATGATTTTAACACATTTATATAACCTGTCCATGAAAGATTATAAGCTAATAATAATGTAATGCAATAGTGAAGGAATAAAGTAAACAACATCACATAAAAGGGAGAGACGAGACATAAGGAAACGAAAACCCTCCTTTTGATAAAGTTTACATTTATGAGTGAGAGGTTAATGGGAGACAGTTGGTGCAGATGGAGCAAGAATGAATGTGGTGAACTAATGATTCTTAGAGTTGACATGTGGGTTTAGGTGATAGCAGTCAATAGCGAAACCCTCAATAAGTAGGAAACAGCACAGGAGAAGGCTTGAAGATACAAGTAAGGGAAGATGGAAGATATGGAACAGAATAAGCATGCAGGTGTGTATTTCTTTATAATATAGGGGATGCAAAAAATAAAAATTATGGGCTTGTGTATAGGATTTTTACTTGGGCTTTTCCCTATTGTTCCTGCCTATCGGAATTCTTCAGTGTGAAAAGGCAGAAGCAGGCAGAACCTTTCACTTGCAAGAAATGTTTTAAGTTATATGAGGCCAACTTTTTTAAGTTAAACTTTTGTTAAACTTATGTTTAAATATATTTACAATAAGATTCCATCATTGTTAAGTAGGATATAGTTTAATGAACCCCTATAAATTGAACTATTTTTAACTGGTTCATTAATAATTATGCTCCATTTGACCATAATAAATACAGGTAAAACAGGTTTCAGACTCTAGTAGGCCATTTCTATTCTGTGTGATAGGCATGCTTTAAGTTTTTTGTATTGTAGCCTGTAGAGGTTTGGGGCAAAATTTACAATGATTTATTAATGTAAAAATCAGGATTAAACGCACTTTAAACCTATTTCCATTATACAAGCAGAGGACTTAGTTTAAATGAACAAAAGATGGCAAGGATGAAAGTTTAGTGATGCTTCGCTAAATCTAACAGATAATATGAAAGATATGTCAAAAATAAAAAATTAAATCTCAATTTAGTTTGAGATTTAGAATAGCCTAATATTTATCCCAAGCATATTTAAACTGCTATTGTGTTAACCTCAGTCACCTCAGATGGGAGGTTATTCCACTTACCTACTACTGCCCATCTCAGGTCTTGCAGGTGGACCTGCCCTAAGCTTACCCCCTTTGATGCCATAGAGGTCCTTTTAACCACCCTTCTCTCTGTCCCAATCCCCAAAAGCTTGTGGCCTTTTCTCCTACAGTATTTTACCCTTTGACGGATATAGATACTGTTTCTCGCAAACTAAGGACTCATGTTTTCACTAATGCTAATTGTTTTAAGGCTTGAAAGCAGACCTTCCCTCCCTCAAAGAGCTCCCTGATTTTGTATGTTTAGTAAGTTTCAGGCATGGAAAAAATAAACTCCCACCTGCAAGACTAGTAAGATACTTGGTATTGGTATTAGGATTGAATTGGTAAGAGAACTTTATTGATAAATTTGTTCCCACTCCTCCTTTCATTTCCCATCCCTAGAAGGTGACCCCCATCTCTTCAAACCCAACCCAGTTTCCCTCTCCCTCTAAGTTTTGATTTTCATGTTATAGTTTTATGTTTTTTTAAGGTACATATACCTGTCCGTGTTCTGTTTCTTGAACTGTATGTATCAATTATTGTACATGTACTGTGCAATAAAAAAAAAGTTTTGAAAATCAGAGGGACTCTACCTCCTTTCTCATGAATATAAAGTGATTAGTGACCATCGCTGTCATTCCATTCCATACATCAAAGGATTCTACATGTGGCTAGATGTAAGGGAGGGGGAAATAATAACATAGAATGAAATCTGCAGGCCATCACGTAATAAAATTTTTCCTTAAGATTGATAATAATTCTGGTGGCCCTTGTCAATGATTTATGAAAGCTTGCATTTTCATCTATTGAAAAAGCAAGGATAAGGTAAGATTATATTTCTAAATCATAAAAAGAGAGAGGCTAACTAAGCCACTATATCTGTACCATCTTCTTCACAGAGGAAAAAAAAATATTTATTGATAATTTGTTCAAAATTAGCTGCCAAAATATTAAAAGCATATCAAGAGAAAGTTAAACATAAAGAAAATTATATGTAGCACTAATATAAGTAATGAGTTTCTCAGTAGATAAGGAATAAGGAAGCAGCTGAGAATAGGGTAAACCCTACACTCTAAGTGGCAACTGAAGGTGCTGACGCTGAATATATTGGATGGCGGAGCCCTTAAATGGTTAATTGGGATTAGTGGTATCAAGGATATCAAGCATTAAAGAGAACAGCAAAAACCAGTAGACATTCACAGTTGCAGAGGCAAACGTACTAAGGATTTTGTGATCCAAAACTTGTAGGAGAACAGAGAACTTCCCCTGCACTTCTATATACGGAGGTTAAATCCATGGCTAGAACCCTACCATAAGTATTCTGAATGCATCTGTGTTTGTGTGGAACACTGTATCGTGTGTAAGGGCTTAGACAAGCCCTAATGTACGATTTAAAGGCCCATTCGCACCCAGCATGCGTTCCTTCTACGCATAGTGAGTGGACTCGCATCTTTGTACTATGTATACGTAATTTCAGGCCATTTCCTTACCTGTTAGGTATATCTCAATAATCTGAGATGTATTGGTTTAATACAATGCAGTCTTTAGTTAGAAGCACAATAAGCAACAGATTAAATGAATATTTAAGTGTATAGATTTTAAAGCTTTTTAATAAAAAAAAAAAAAAAAAAAGACATATACAGGTACTACAAGCTGAGAGTGTCATGTAGTGGTTTGAGATTCAAAGTCCAATAGTGCAAATGCTGAAAGTCCCAACAATGACATGATTTAGATGGGAAAAATGGTGAGCAAGAGCTTGGTAATATAGTTCCACAAATTTTTACTACACTGAGGGCCAGATTCAATTAGCCTCACAGCCGCTATCGTGGGCTGCGATTCTAATTGAATCTGGCCTTGAGACAGATCCAAAGCAATTCAGAATTGCAGACAACACACAGCAGGCCAAAAGGTTCAAAATTTAATTCTATAAAATACATAGACAAAGTTCTAATACACAGTTCATAAATATAGTCAAATGCAATTACGAATGACCTGTTACAATGTGAAATGTTATATAGTAACCGTGTCTAATTAGGAACACAGTGCTCTGTATAGAAGTGAATGTGTATTGTTGGATAAATACATTGAGCTTTTTGCAATGCTAGAGTCTATTAATGTGATATATATGCTTATATATGCTTAAAAATGATTATTATGGAGAAGCTGTAAGCTTACTTTTAGAATTTAATGGAAGTGACTTCTATCTGTTTTTAAATGTTTTCTGTGCATGAAAGGAAAGTTTTTTGATACTGCAAGATTTGTGCACCTAATTATAACGGTTCTTTGTTTTCATGATTGCTATTTCCTCAATAGGTTCGTAATGACTTAAGGATGAAGGAGCATGCAAACATTTTCTTAATTAGCTACCCTACACACACACAACTAAAAACTTCAAGATAAGGTATCTTATGGTGGCATTCGTAAGTCAGTTAAGAAGCTTAAAACAGGGTTCTCAGGGGAGTCACCTTGCTAGTTTTTGAGTATAATTAAGAACCTAAATAATTCTTAAGTGTGAAGATGGTCCTATATAGCCACATCTAAATGCTTTACACAGAAGTTCGCTAACTGATACTACCTTTATTTGGGAGGGAGTGTCAAAATAGACTTTGGATGCAAAAATCTGTAATGTAATTTTAGTTCCTATAATGTGTATTATAAGTTACTAACTAAAGTACTCGGCATTGCCCATGCTTAAATCTACTGCTAATATGGGCCAATCAGGGGCAGATTGGGATCATAAAGTGGGCCTGGAAAAAAATTCTTAAAGTGGTCGCATGTGGGAATGACCAAATAATTGACAGGCATAGCCAACACAGAAGTGGGCCATGAACTCTAAAACTGTTTTGTTTTGATTTGCGCACCCTCCATTTTGTGTGTTTGTTTTAAAGCATGTCTGGGATAGCAGCTGATAGGGGGTGCTGTTTCAGAGTAGCTTTTTGGAGACTTGAGGACCTCTGCCCGGGGTGAGCTCTCAATTTAAAAATACAAGATATGTGACCCAAAGCTAGGACTCTGACAGTTTCAGAGTTGGTGGTTTATCATATATTTGCAAATGTATGAAATGATTTTCATACATTTGCAAATTACTTTTATTTTAAAGATAGAATGTTATGGTTTGTTACTGGTTAATTGCAAGAATGCTGGGGTGCCTTTTTTTGTGTGTGTGCATATATATATGTAATGTATGCTATTGTCAGGTATGTTTTTTTTTAAATAAAATTTATATGTTATAAAGAAGATATTTTAAACGGATCATGGTATGGGCAAACCTTTATCTTATAAATATATAAGGATAAAGATCCGGCGCAAACTGCAACCTTTCACCTAATAAAAATCAATATAAAATACAATTTTATTAACATCAGCAATTACACTCAACAAAATACAAATTAAAAATTAAAATTATGGGCCCATAAAATAACAATATTGAACCTATAGTACTGCTTAATTAATCATCTATATGGATGACTATTAAAGTGCACTAGTGCTATATAGCCCAATAGAACTTGGGTTGCAACAGTTCAATCCCTATAGATAGGCAATCTGTGAAATTTTAAATGCTCAGTCCTTGTAAAACACGGCAACAATGTAGACAAATATTCCAACAAAGATTGGAAAATATTGTTGTACTTGTAGTTTCAAACTATGAAAGACCGTGCTGGAGATAAAGACATATAGAACCTCAGTTGACTCAGTTCAAAGCATTATAAATCATTACATCAAGTCTAAGTTCATGAAGCAGGCTTAATATGTCTCACGCTTTCCTTTAAAATAAAGCGAACGGCAGGTAAATAAATGGTTTGGTCTCATCCAATTATATTCAATGAATCGAGACAGCACCGAAAATGGAGAATAGTGGCTGGGCATATAGGGACTTACAGCGTCACTCCAAATGTGCAGCTTGTCCTCTCCTGTTGGTATAGGGCTTAGCTCCAGTCACAGCGCAGGCTATTAGTAATTACCCGCCGCTGTTATCAGAGCTCCGGCTCCCACAGCTACTGCTGGTGTGCAGGCTGAGACCTGAAATGAGTAATTGCTGCCCTGCTTGTTTAAGCATCTCCAACAGTCCTAAATCAAGATGGCGTGTGCAGCCACCATTAGATATGGGTAGATAGAGATTGAACAAAGTGGAGATATGGTTCAAGTAACATCAATGGGACCCACAAAATAACCTGACATGTTTCTTCTCTCCTGAGACTACTTCAGAGGCATGTCAGATATA
>WWET01002549.1:27792-48138 GCA_011038615.1 Limnodynastes dumerilii
ATATATATATATATTTAATTTTCAGAAAACATCTGAGGATTTATCTTCCTGATAGAAGGTCTATCTAATTAGCTGCATAAAAACAGGCTATATCCTCAAATACCTAGAGTTAAGATAGGAAATTGAGACACTCTATTCCTTAGAAATTACCTATCTAGTGGTACTATGCTCATATTACTTTAACAGTGATTCCCACTCATAAGGAGAAAAAAAAGAGAAAAATTTAATTTTGACCTCTCAGATAGGAGGGTTAGACATTTTTTGCACCCACGTAGTAACAGCATGGACCAATATTTAGATAAGCCCACAGCCACTAAGACATCAACCCTTTTGGCAAACAGAATGGGTAAAATTAAAGATTGTCAGGTGATATGGAAATCTCTAATCCAGTGTTGCCATCAGCCACTGAAATGGCCCAAGAAATTTCCAAATTCATCATGATAAGAGTTTGAGGACCTCCAGGTTAAATTTGACACTACTTACTTATGACTTATTTAAGGTACAAAGGCATTCCCGAGTCATTCAAGGGGCTGTGCATAATGGAATATATCAGTAAAACTATTCCTATATCATTACTGACTGTTAGGGGACACTACACTTCCAGTAGAAAGGGCCCACAGGTTTGGTCTTGAGAGACAATGGGGTCGTAACTTGCTTAGGCCTGTGATTGGTCATTCCTAGATTTTAGAGACAAAGAGCAAATTTTTCAGTGGCATTATCCCAGAAACGAAAGGAATTTTCAGATGTTTGCTGATATTTAGTGGACAAAAAGAAAAGATTTGCTCTGTTATACCCGCCTTTGCCCGTCTGAGGGTTTCTGAAGGTACAGAAACGTTATTCTGCACAGACGTTCAAAGAGCTAAAGCTCACTTCATAGGTAATGATCACTCCCACCCAAATAGTCCAGAATGAGAAAATTAATAATAGTAATATTAATGTTTGATTCTGTTTAAGATAATGTTCTCTCTCACAGTAATAAGATTGATTAATTTCCCCCCATCATTGTTACCTTTGGTTCTTGATTGTTCATAACAATTTGGCTTTGTACAAAATTCTTCATGCCTTGCTTTGGAAGGTGGGATAAAATATGGTAAGCTATTCACTATTCATTTCATATCTTTTTACAAAAAAGAGTTTATTTGAAAATGCAGGTTAATTTAGGTTCCACAGACACTGCACATATCACAGGATACTAGCTATGAAGATTCTTGAATGTACACTGTCTAAACCCCCCAATAAAGAGAAAAAAAAATCTAAGGCAAGGGATTAATTAGGCAACAAGGCCGTTTTGAAATCTGCAGTATACTATTTTAGATCAGCTTCAAGACCGAAATGGTCGATTCCTAATTATGGATATAGAGATACAGAAAGTTAAATATACATTAATAAATATATATATATCTCAAATGAGTTACCGCAGAATTTTCTACAATTTTTTTAAAATATACTTTTTCAAACACCGGTATATAAAATTATTATGGGTGCGGATTTTAATCTAGTAGAAGACCAGATGATAGATAGATCCGCTTTACAATCCATCAAACATACACATATCCTCAATGATCCCTGGCAGGTTACGTACCCACAGGAGAAAGCATTTACATGTTATTCAGATGCCCATAACTCTTTTTCGAGAATTGATTTTTTTCTAGTTTCAGACTCAGTCTTTTTAAATTTGCATGCCCCTGTTTTTCTTCCAACCACACATTATAACTGGAAGTTCCCTTATCATCTCTACAATTCAACATATTTTCAAAAATTTTCTTATAGGACATCTCGCTAATTTTATTGATGATAATATTCAACATTGAGATGACCCAGTTTTATTATGGGAAACCTCCAAGGTAGTATTTACAGGCCATATAATGGCGTACACTGCCCAAATATGCAAACAGAGTCAAACGCAGTACAAAGATTTACAACTCACAATGCACAACTCTTTCCAGTCATATCTTTAACTCCCCAGATGATAGTAATAAAAGCTTGTACCTCCTGGCTTAGCATTTATTAGAGTCGTTTCTGACTTCACAAGTAAAATATTCTTTGGATCATACTAGACACAAATATTTTAGATAGGAAGATAAAGCAGGCCGCCTTTTAACAAACTTAGCTAAACCTTGGAGGAAGAAAACTTTTATTACAGCGATCCGCAATCCATACTCTGACAGGATATCTGTTTCCACTCAAAAAATGCTACAACACTTTCAAAATTATTACAAACAACTTTACGAGCCTATCGCATATGACGTGCAGGTAAAGACACAAGTTTTACAGGAAGCATGTTTACCAAAACTTACTCTAGCACAAACTTTAGTAACAGACATTACAGCTGATAAAATAAATGCAGTCATTTACAACTTAAAATTACACAAAGCTCCAGGGCCAGACGGATATACGGAGGAATGCTTTCAATTAATAAAACCTTCCCTAGTCACATTCCTTCTAAAGGTCTACCAAACTATATTTAAAGAGAACCCATATTATCCAAATTTTAATAATGCTATAACGACCTTAATCCCTATACTTGACGAACCCATTTAAAATGGACTCATACCGGCCAATTACCCTTTTAAATGTAGACTTTAAAATTCTTTTCAAAATTTTTGCAAATCGCTTACAATCAATTCTACCGGAATTATTTATGGAACACCAAGTGGGGTTCATACATGGACGTCATGCGTTGAAGGACATTCGCACAGTATTGCTGCAGTAGCTGTGTCATCACAGAGGAAAAATTGTAATTTTATGCTTCTCAGCCTGAAAACACACAAGAGGCTGGAACAGGGAACTTACGCAAGTCTATTGCATAAGTGCCCTGCCTAGAAACATTGGCGCATGCATGCACCAGATGTTCTGCTGGTGTACCATCAGACGTATCTAACTAAGTTACATACATCTGTAGGTACAATGAAGGGGCCAACCCTTCATTTATGATGATACAGGCGGGGATAGGCACTTAAATGAGAGGTCGGGGGTGGGGAGGCACCTTTACGACTTGATCTGCCCCCGTACAGATTCTTGATAAACTGTCAGAGTTCGGAGACAGTCAATAGCTATGGTGCTAAACACGAGATGTGTTAAGCCCCTCTGGTGTATTCGCTCATTTCCCATGGGCCAAGGAATATATTACATATTTGGGAATTAGATTATTCAAAAGACTATCGGTTATGTACAGCCTTAGTTGTGGTAAAGCTATGGCAGACCTGGAGTCAGAGTTAGACGGGTGGTGGCAACTCCCACTGTACTTTTTGGGACAAATAAATTTGTTAAAAATGGTTACCTTCCCTAGACGATTATATTTGAGACAATCACTCCCTTTTCTGATACCGCATAAAGATATCACCAAAATACATATATTATTTAGGAAATTTAATTGGAAATTGAGGAGTCCATTTACCAAATGTAAGGTTATATAATCAAGCAGCTTTGTTATGATATATGAGAGATTGGTTATATGACTGCAATATCTATACCAACTGTACGTAGGAAGAGGGCTTCCTGAATTTGTCTAGTTTTATCCACTTGCATGATCAAGAGGTATCTAATGAGATACAGTAAAACCTACTGTTGTGGGATGTACGCAGATTGTGGCACATCTTGCATCATAAATATCAACTCAGTGCACGTAAGTCATTATTCTTTCATTTTTTAATAATCCTGCGTTTCAAGTAGGGGGCATGGCTGTTCCATACAATAGTTTGAAGGAGTGGGGTATAAAAACCATAGGGAAATTAGTGGATTTAGCTATTAAAAATCTTTGACTTTTGTTGAAGCAAAAGAAAATTTCAGTGAATTATCTAATTTCTCAATAGCTTTTCTACAGGCATAATTGCCCTGATTCACACTTAAGAAGCTTGTGGGTTCTTTCCTGAAATGACCTACTACACATACGTAGTAGGTCATTTATGCAATCTACGTGCCAGTTAGGTCCTTAAAAACCACACGGTTTTTAAGGACCTTCCAGACTTGCCCACGGGTGTGGGTCCCCGGTTAGGAAATCCCAATTTCGAAAATTCGAATTGCAAAATTTTTTTTTGCGAATGCGAATTTTCTCCGAATTGCTAAAATTCGAAAAATGCATACACCTAAATGTTTCTATTTATACTAGTCTGAAATTATAATCATTCTAATTCGAAAGTCTGTATTTCGAATACAAATTTATTTAGAATAGCATACATTTCGATACAGAGCAAAGTAGAATAATGGTCAATTTCGAAAATCTGAATTTCGAAAATCTTCTAGTAGAATACATGTATTTTACGAAAAATCGGATTGCGAATTGTTCGCATACCGAAATAGCCGCATTGCGATTTTTATGCAAAATTTTCGCAAACGGCAGACGCAGTATTAGCTTTTGATTGTTGACAGGGATTAACTATACTTACATATGAAGGGGAGGGAGGGAGTGCTTTCAGCTTCAAATCGAGCTTTTTGCTGTCAGTTTTAATTTAATTTAATTTTATTTAATTTCAATTGTAGAAATAAAAGTATATTCTGAATAGGGAGTTATAGAGAAAATTCGAAAATAGAAATGTAGAAATAAAAGTATATTCTGAATAGGGAGTTATAGAGAAAATTCGAAAATAGAAATGTAGAAATAAAAGTATATTCTGAATAGGGAGTTATAGAGAAAATTCGAAAATAGAAATGTAGAAATAAAAGTATATTCTGAATAGGGAGTTATAGAGAAAATTCGAAAATAGAAATGTAGAAATAAAAGTATATTCTGAATAGGGAGTTATAGAGAAAATTCGAAAATAGAAATGTAGAAATAAAAGTATATTCTGAATAGGGAGTTATAGAGAAAATTCGAAAATAGAAATGTAGAAATAAAAGTATATTCTGAATAGGGAGTTATAGAGAAAATTCGAAAATAGAAATGTAGAAATAAAAGTATATTCTGAATAGGGAGTTATAGAGAAAATTCGAAAATAGAAATGTAGAAATAAAAGTATATTCTGAATAGGGAGTTATAGAGAAAATTCGAAAATAGAAATGTAGAAATAAAAGTATATTCTGAATAGGGAGTTATAGAGAAAATTCGAAAATAGAAATGTAGAAATAAAAGTATATTCTGAATAGGGAGTTATAGAGAAAATTCGAAAATAGAAATGTAGAAATAAAAGTATATTCTGAATAGGGAGTTATAGAGAAAATTCGAAAATAGAAATGTAGAAATAAAAGTATATTCTGAATAGGGAGTTATAGAGAAAATTCGAAAATAGAAATGTAGAAATAAAAGTATATTCTGAATAGGGAGTTATAGAGAAAATTCGAAAATAGAAATGTAGAAATAAAAGTATATTCTGAATAGGGAGTTATAGAGAAAATTCGAAAATAGAAATGTAGAAATAAAAGTATATTCTGAATAGGGAGTTATAGAGAAAATTCGAAAATAGAAATGTAGAAATAAAAGTATATTCTGAATAGGGAGTTATAGAGAAAATTCGAAAATAGAAATGTAGAAATAAAAGTATATTCTGAATAGGGAGTTATAGAGAAAATTCGAAAATAGAAATGTAGAAATAAAAGTATATTCTGAATAGGGAGTTATAGAGAAAATTCGAAAATAGAAATGTAGAAATAAAAGTATATTCTGAATAGGGAGTTATAGAGAAAATTCGAAAATAGAAATGTAGAAATAAAAGTATATTCTGAATAGGGAGTTATAGAGAAAATTCGAAAATAGAAATGTAGAAATAAAAGTATATTCTGAATAGGGAGTTATAGAGAAAATTCGAAAATAGAAATGTAGAAATAAAAGTATATTCTGAATAGGGAGTTATAGAGAAAATTCGAAAATAGAAATGTAGAAATAAAAGTATATTCTGAATAGGGAGTTATAGAGAAAATTCGAAAATAGAAATGTAGAAATAAAAGTATATTCTGAATAGGGAGTTATAGAGAAAATTCGAAAATAGAAATGTAGAAATAAAAGTATATTCTGAATAGGGAGTTATAGAGAAAATTCGAAAATAGAAATGTAGAAATAAAAGTATATTCTGAATAGGGAGTTATAGAGAAAATTCGAAAATAGAAATGTAGAAATAAAAGTATATTCTGAATAGGGAGTTATAGAGAAAATTCGAAAATAGAAATGTAGAAATAAAAGTATATTCTGAATAGGGAGTTATAGAGAAAATTCGAAAATAGAAATGTAGAAATAAAAGTATATTCTGAATAGGGAGTTATAGAGAAAATTCGAAAATAGAAATGTAGAAATAAAAGTATATTCTGAATAGGGAGTTATAGAGAAAATTCGAAAATAGAAATGTAGAAATAAAAGTATATTCTGAATAGGGAGTTATAGAGAAAATTCGAAAATAGAAATGTAGAAATAAAAGTATATTCTGAATAGGGAGTTATAGAGAAAATTCGAAAATAGAAATGTAGAAATAAAAGTATATTCTGAATAGGGAGTTATAGAGAAAATTCGAAAATAGAAATGTAGAAATAAAAGTATATTCTGAATAGGGAGTTATAGAGAAAATTCGAAAATAGAAATGTAGAAATAAAAGTATATTCTGAATAGGGAGTTATAGAGAAAATTCGAAAATAGAAATGTAGAAATAAAAGTATATTCTGAATAGGGAGTTATAGAGAAAATTCGAAAATAGAAATGTAGAAATAAAAGTATATTCTGAATAGGGAGTTATAGAGAAAATTCGAAAATAGAAATGTAGAAATAAAAGTATATTCTGAATAGGGAGTTATAGAGAAAATTCGAAAATAGAAATGTAGAAATAAAAGTATATTCTGAATAGGGAGTTATAGAGAAAATTCGAAAATAGAAATGTAGAAATAAAAGTATATTCTGAATAGGGAGTTATAGAGAAAATTCGAAAATAGAAATGTAGAAATAAAAGTATATTCTGAATAGGGAGTTATAGAGAAAATTCGAAAATAGAAATGTAGAAATAAAAGTATATTCTGAATAGGGAGTTATAGAGAAAATTCGAAAATAGAAATGTAGAAATAAAAGTATATTCTGAATAGGGAGTTATAGAGAAAATTCGAAAATAGAAATGTAGAAATAAAAGTATATTCTGAATAGGGAGTTATAGAGAAAATTCGAAAATAGAAATGTAGAAATAAAAGTATATTCTGAATAGGGAGTTATAGAGAAAATTCGAAAATAGAAATGTAGAAATAAAAGTATATTCTGAATAGGGAGTTATAGAGAAAATTCGAAAATAGAAATGTAGAAATAAAAGTATATTCTGAATAGGGAGTTATAGAGAAAATTCGAAAATAGAAATGTAGAAATAAAAGTATATTCTGAATAGGGAGTTATAGAGAAAATTCGAAAATAGAAATGTAGAAATAAAAGTATATTCTGAATAGGGAGTTATAGAGAAAATTCGAAAATAGAAATGTAGAAATAAAAGTATATTCTGAATAGGGAGTTATAGAGAAAATTCGAAAATAGAAATGTAGAAATAAAAGTATATTCTGAATAGGGAGTTATAGAGAAAATTCGAAAATAGAAATGTAGAAATAAAAGTATATTCTGAATAGGGAGTTATAGAGAAAATTCGAAAATAGAAATGTAGAAATAAAAGTATATTCTGAATAGGGAGTTATAGAGAAAATTCGAAAATAGAAATGTAGAAATAAAAGTATATTCTGAATAGGGAGTTATAGAGAAAATTCGAAAATAGAAATGTAGAAATAAAAGTATATTCTGAATAGGGAGTTATAGAGAAAATTCGAAAATAGAAATGTAGAAATAAAAGTATATTCTGAATAGGGAGTTATAGAGAAAATTCGAAAATAGAAATGTAGAAATAAAAGTATATTCTGAATAGGGAGTTATAGAGAAAATTCGAAAATAGAAATGTAGAAATAAAAGTATATTCTGAATAGGGAGTTATAGAGAAAATTCGAAAATAGAAATGTAGAAATAAAAGTATATTCTGAATAGGGAGTTATAGAGAAAATTCGAAAATAGAAATGTAGAAATAAAAGTATATTCTGAATAGGGAGTTATAGAGAAAATTCGAAAATAGAAATGTAGAAATAAAAGTATATTCTGAATAGGGAGTTATAGAGAAAATTCGAAAATAGAAATGTAGAAATAAAAGTATATTCTGAATAGGGAGTTATAGAGAAAATTCGAAAATAGAAATGTAGAAATAAAAGTATATTCTGAATAGGGAGTTATAGAGAAAATTCGAAAATAGAAATGTAGAAATAAAAGTATATTCTGAATAGGGAGTTATAGAGAAAATTCGAAAATAGAAATGTAGAAATAAAAGTATATTCTGAATAGGGAGTTATAGAGAAAATTCGAAAATAGAAATGTAGAAATAAAAGTATATTCTGAATAGGGAGTTATAGAGAAAATTCGAAAATAGAAATGTAGAAATAAAAGTATATTCTGAATAGGGAGTTATAGAGAAAATTCGAAAATAGAAATGTAGAAATAAAAGTATATTCTGAATAGGGAGTTATAGAGAAAATTCGAAAATAGAAATGTAGAAATAAAAGTATATTCTGAATAGGGAGTTATAGAGAAAATTCGAAAATAGAAATGTAGAAATAAAAGTATATTCTGAATAGGGAGTTATAGAGAAAATTCGAAAATAGAAATGTAGAAATAAAAGTATATTCTGAATAGGGAGTTATAGAGAAAATTCGAAAATAGAAATGTAGAAATAAAAGTATATTCTGAATAGGGAGTTATAGAGAAAATTCGAAAATAGAAATGTAGAAATAAAAGTATATTCTGAATAGGGAGTTATAGAGAAAATTCGAAAATAGAAATGTAGAAATAAAAGTATATTCTGAATAGGGAGTTATAGAGAAAATTCGAAAATAGAAATGTAGAAATAAAAGTATATTCTGAATAGGGAGTTATAGAGAAAATTCGAAAATAGAAATGTAGAAATAAAAGTATATTCTGAATAGGGAGTTATAGAGAAAATTCGAAAATAGAAATGTAGAAATAAAAGTATATTCTGAATAGGGAGTTATAGAGAAAATTCGAAAATAGAAATGTAGAAATAAAAGTATATTCTGAATAGGGAGTTATAGAGAAAATTCGAAAATAGAAATGTAGAAATAAAAGTATATTCTGAATAGGGAGTTATAGAGAAAATTCGAAAATAGAAATGTAGAAATAAAAGTATATTCTGAATAGGGAGTTATAGAGAAAATTCGAAAATAGAAATGTAGAAATAAAAGTATATTCTGAATAGGGAGTTATAGAGAAAATTCGAAAATAGAAATGTAGAAATAAAAGTATATTCTGAATAGGGAGTTATAGAGAAAATTCGAAAATAGAAATGTAGAAATAAAAGTATATTCTGAATAGGGAGTTATAGAGAAAATTCGAAAATAGAAATGTAGAAATAAAAGTATATTCTGAATAGGGAGTTATAGAGAAAATTCGAAAATAGAAATGTAGAAATAAAAGTATATTCTGAATAGGGAGTTATAGAGAAAATTCGAAAATAGAAATGTAGAAATAAAAGTATATTCTGAATAGGGAGTTATAGAGAAAATTCGAAAATAGAAATGTAGAAATAAAAGTATATTCTGAATAGGGAGTTATAGAGAAAATTCGAAAATAGAAATGTAGAAATAAAAGTATATTCTGAATAGGGAGTTATAGAGAAAATTCGAAAATAGAAATGTAGAAATAAAAGTATATTCTGAATAGGGAGTTATAGAGAAAATTCGAAAATAGAAATGTAGAAATAAAAGTATATTCTGAATAGGGAGTTATAGAGAAAATTCGAAAATAGAAATGTAGAAATAAAAGTATATTCTGAATAGGGAGTTATAGAGAAAATTCGAAAATAGAAATGTAGAAATAAAAGTATATTCTGAATAGGGAGTTATAGAGAAAATTCGAAAATAGAAATGTAGAAATAAAAGTATATTCTGAATAGGGAGTTATAGAGAAAATTCGAAAATAGAAATGTAGAAATAAAAGTATATTCTGAATAGGGAGTTATAGAGAAAATTCGAAAATAGAAATGTAGAAATAAAAGTATATTCTGAATAGGGAGTTATAGAGAAAATTCGAAAATAGAAATGTAGAAATAAAAGTATATTCTGAATAGGGAGTTATAGAGAAAATTCGAAAATAGAAATGTAGAAATAAAAGTATATTCTGAATAGGGAGTTATAGAGAAAATTCGAAAATAGAAATGTAGAAATAAAAGTATATTCTGAATAGGGAGTTATAGAGAAAATTCGAAAATAGAAATGTAGAAATAAAAGTATATTCTGAATAGGGAGTTATAGAGAAAATTCGAAAATAGAAATGTAGAAATAAAAGTATATTCTGAATAGGGAGTTATAGAGAAAATTCGAAAATAGAAATGTAGAAATAAAAGTATATTCTGAATAGGGAGTTATAGAGAAAATTCGAAAATAGAAATGTAGAAATAAAAGTATATTCTGAATAGGGAGTTATAGAGAAAATTCGAAAATAGAAATGTAGAAATAGAAGTATATTCTGAATAGGGAGCTTTATGAAATAGAATTGTTCGAAATTGAGAATAATAGCAATAGAGAATAATCGAAAATAGAACAATCGAAATACAAATACAATCGAAATGTGCATGTTTCGTAACCTATTACATTCGAAATAGGGAACGTTCGAAATAGCGAAAATTCGAAATAGCGAACTTTCGAAATAGCGAAAATTCGCAATTTAGTGGTCAAAATAGAGATTTTCGAAATTGGCATTTTCTAACCGGGGACTGACTACCCTTGCCCACAGAAATAAAAGTAAAAGGTCTTTATGTTTCATGTAAATTTATAAAATTAAGCCAGTATAGGGAGATGTTCTATAAGGATTTTCACTATGCATATTATTCTCCTCTACGCCTATACAATATGGGAAGCAGAGTCCGAAGTGTGGGAGGCTAGAGGCTCCTATTTACCATTGTCAATAGAGCTGTCCTTTAATACGTAGGTTTTCGTTTCCAGTCCGTGGCTTTGTAGAAACACACAGAATGGGCTCTATTTTGGTATGTTACCACTAGGACAAATGGGTTGTAGGAAACTACTAAAGTTAATTAGTGTAGCTGCAAAGAAAGTTATTCTTCAGTCAGGGATCTCTCCCATATTGCCGAGTATGTGTTTGTTTTTGGAAAAACTGTTCTTCCTATTCAGAATGGACTGGATAGAAACAATGCTGAAGAAAGGAAATAAGGTAGAAAACTTTTTCGATTTGTTAAAGAATTGCCTGGTAATGGGGGTGTTGAAGCCACCTGGGTTCTCTTTGAATTGAATTACTAGTAAGGATGTAACTATGATGCATTAATATCAGCTTCTAGAGTTTTGTTGTTTGTGTATTGTGTACTATTTCTTGTTTTATTGGAAATTCTATGTACAAACGCTTAAAATAAACAAGATAACACAGTTTGTTTATATGCTGTATAAAAATCGAATTTATTGTACATCTCTGTTCATTAATATTTTCTGCTATGATGTAGAAGAATATTTATCTGTACAATGCAAAGGAATAAATGAAAAAAAATAAAAAAAATAAAAGACATTTTGGAACTAGAAAGGGTTCAGAGAAAGGCAATAACATTAATAAAGAGTATGGAGTCATTGAGCTATGAGGATAGACTAGCCAGTTTAGGCATGTTTACTTTAGAAAAGAAGCATCTAAGAGGAGATATGATTTCTATATACAAATATATTAAGGGTCAATACAGAGAACTTTCATGGGAACTTTTTAACCCCAGGACTAAACAGAGAACACAGGGTCACTCTCTAAGGTTAGAGGAGAGGAAGTTTTACAACCATCAAAGGAAAGTGTTCTTTACAGTAAGGGCAGTCAAGATATGGAATTCACTGCCAGGGAAGGCTGTGATGGCAGATTCACTTGATATGTTTAAAAAAGGGTTAGACAAATTTTTTTTTGCAGAAAAGGGCATCCAGGGTTATGAGGACCATTAATTAAAATGAAGGATAGCAGTGGATCTAGGGAGAAATAGGAATGCCATCTTCGGCCAGCAGACTTTTTTTCAGATTGCAATAGATTGAAGTTGCTTCATCATGATCAATTGCAATTATAACATAGGACCGTATTCAGAATTAAGAGTGTTTTCCGTGTGTTCGTAATAGATCCGTACGTTCATACAAAATAAGTACGTTTTGCAAAATGAATAAATTTCGGAACACTTCCGTGTTGTGAAAGCAACCTTATCATTTGCGTGCATATATGTGACGGAAGTTAAACGTTCGCATATATAACCGCACGTTTTCTGCATTACCACGCCTATTTTTTGCTATTTACATGCCGATTGACGCCTACTAATTAATAATCCGTCCGATCTTTTATGTTCGTACGGATTTTTTGACGTGCGGAAACTACTTACGCATCTTTCCAATTACGCATTTTGCGTGCGTAAGTTCTTAATTCTGAATCTGGTCCATAGGGAGAACGCAAGAGAATCATAATAGCTCAACAAGTAGCTACAGCCCCGAACCACTTTGATATTGGAAAAAGTGAATAAAAATTGAACAATCATACCAGGTTGTTCACAGTTTGAGACACAGGAATCCAGCATAACGTTAGCAAGACTAGGCTCCTAAACAATCTTGCAACCGTACATGAGACACGAGGTGAACTTGTCTCCACCCCTATCCCGTTTTGTTTTCCATCTTTGTCAGGGGGTGTGTACATGTGGATGACTAGTTCAACCTTTTAAACAGAGTTTGCATATTCAAAGTGATTATCCAGTATGTATCTGGATACTGTATAATCGCTTTGAATGTGCAAACGCCCTTTGATTAATATTCAGTTGTGTTCTTAGAGAAAAACCCTCTAAAAAAGTCAGGTTTTCCTTTATAGTTGCTTTTTCACTTGTCTGCTCCACTTGATATTGTAAATGACTTTTACAAGTAAGGAATTTTGCATATTTTATTTGTTGTATTTTAATTTGTTACACTTACCCCAGAAATTAATTAATTAAGTTTTCCAATCCAGTTTTCCAGTCTTAGTTGATCAATAATGTGTTTATGTGTAATTTTTTATTCATTGTTAACCTTTCAAGCCGATTTGGTGAAATTATCGGCTATAAGTTTAAAAAACTTGAACCTATACACACCCCCTGTGAGTAAGCGAGTGCTATATAGATGCTGAAATTATTTACCCTGGTATGATTATTCCATTTTAGAAAAGTTCTGTGCATGTTTTAGTAAATGATTTTATACTATGGAGTGCCCCTTTCTCGATTGTTTTTCTGCATAGTGACCTAACTGGAAAATACCAGTGAATTTGATAGGGCAGCCACGGTCTGTATCTGGGATCTAGTGTATTTAAAGAGACGTTCATACCTGTGGAGTCATATGAACTCTATTGAGACAGCTGGTCATTATCTGAAAAATTAGGCTGTGAGTTACTTCAAACCCTATATGTGAATGTGTATTTGTGGACAAACTCACTACTCAACAGAAGCGTACATGTTTATTTCAAATATTTCAATAAACTATCTACAATTCACACACTGCCCACACCATTCACCTACACACAGAAATAAATACATGGACCAGTTTTAAAAGGGGGCATAGATTTATTAATTTAAATTGAAAATGACTATATAATTTGGAGATAAGGTGGCGGCAAATAGCAAGTGGGGGACAGTGGCTTAAATGAAACATGTTAAACAAGACAGGCATCCCATATCCATACGCCCCCAGGTAAAGGATCAGAAACCGGGTACTAACCCCCTTCAAAGTGCACGCCACCTGACGGCAGAACTGGACCCAACCACTTTGGGTGACCTCCTAACATTATTGAGAGGTGTACCTATTCAATACCAATAACTCTTCTCCATGCACAGGGGAGTAGGAACAAAAATTTTCATAGGGGGGCAAAAGGCCAAAGACTACTATAGGGCCTGGAGCTCTCTTTTCTCATGTTTTGCATGTCAATTTTGACGGTTGTAACAGTGACTGTAGCTATGCAAAGATTCCTATGTTATTTTTTGTCAGTGTTTCTGGAGTTACCCAATCCCAGCTTAATTGTTTATTTTACTATAAAAAATGTTTATAAAATTCAGATTACAAATGTCACAGTTCTGGAAATAATGGATGCAATGCGGGCAGCGGAAGTCGCATAAGAAGTCGGGATTCATAGATTCAAGTCACAATGTTAGGTTTAGATAAGGCAAAGTATCATTATAATCTTAAAATGGCAACTATATTATTTAACTACTAGTATCATAAATACAATTCAATCATTTTAAATTGATTCTTGGCTGCTGAGTAGAGAACGCATAACTTTTCACTGTGAACAGGCCTATTTTACAGAAAAGTCACCTTCATCTGGTGTTTCCACTACATGGAGATCGTCAGGGTGAGGGTCTAGCTCCGAGCTTTCGTGTCTTGCATTAATGGTGACCCGTGGTCGTTTTGATGATGATTCAGTACTGTGACCACTGAAAAAATCTTTTATGCTTTTCTGTGCCATAAGTTATGAATTGCCTCTCTGTAACAGGCTAGGACTCCAAGGAGTAGGGTAGGAGTAGGGTAGGAGATAGGATAGAAACTGAGACGGAAGGGATGGCCACTATACTGCCTGCATGTATGTTCCATGAGCTAGATCCAGACCTAGTTAAGTGCTTGAACTTAGTTACTTCTGGGCTGAACCATGTTGATTGCAAGGGAGTCATATTTCATCTGTTGCAAACAGTATTAGAGTTGAGAGGTGATGTTTCCTATCCCAAGTCTAAATAACAGTGTAATAGTAAAGCTGGTCAGTATCTGTATGCAGTAAGCAATTCAAAGATATATTCCTGCATGCAAAGAATACAACTTGTCTCCCCCTGCAATCAACATGGTTTAGCCCAGGAGTAACTAAGTTCAAGCACTTAACTAGGTCTGGATCCAGCCCAATGGGCCTGATCCAGACCTACGCGGCTGAAAAGCCAATCTGCGCATGCATCGGGCATATGTTGCCCGGCGTCGCTACGGCAACGCCCGACTGTAGCAGCGCCGTAGGGACGCTGGAGGGGACGTCCCCCCGGCCCCTTCCTTACGCCGGCTGAAGTTATGGTAGCCTTCAGCCAGCGTAAGGAAGGGGTCATACGCCCGCACAGGGGGAGTGTCGGTCAAAATGAACGCCGATACGCTGTGCTTTAGTAAGCACAGCACATCGCCATAGGTCTGGATCAGGCCCAATGTCACTAACTGCAGTGCATTTATCTAACATTAAACTCACTGGGTGGGCCAGACCCAGTGGTGCCACTTACAGGTATCCTGTGACTGGCTATGTAAATTTGTGAGGAGGAGTCTGGATGTTTTTATAAGGCATCTTCATAGGAGGAGCTTCCTCTTTTCTCCTTGAATTTCACTGAAGGCAGACCCTGTTGGACAGGAATAAGTGTTACCTCACAGTATCATTGATTCACTTTTTCTTTTTCTTCTCCTTGCTTTTTCTTTTCTTTCCTCTAATACTTTTTTCTATTTTTTCATTTTCCTTTTTCTGTCTTTGACTTTCCCTCATTTTATTGTCGTTACCTTTTTCCTCCTGTATAGCCCCTTTGCCCTCCTAATTGCCCCTCATCTCTTTTTAATGCCCCATTCTCAAAGAGTAGTATGATCTCAAGATAGCTCCATGAGTCATCCAAGAAAGCCTGGTGGTTAGGTCAGGGCCTTGCGGGACCCCTTCTCCATTGCCGACACCTACACATAGAACCTCCGTGGTTCATTGCTCCCTCCGGTTCACCTTCATTTCCTTCCTGTCAGAGCAGTTTTGCAGGCAAAGGAGGCAGCGTACACTTCCAGCGTGTGTCCGGTGGCCAAGTCCAGCAGTAAACAAATTTCCAGGTCGCGGCCGTGACGGAAGTGCGCAAGTACGAGTACAAGCTTCCGGTCCTGCCATTTTTTCAGTAGTACATGACATCGTTTGGATATCCGCCTCCTTGGGACATTACAGTGGCCAAGGCTCTTTCATACAGCACAGGTCACTGAGTACAAGCTCCTCTCTTTCCCACAGCAGCATAGTAGTGTCACAGAAGACATTCTGGGTGCTTACACCAGCAATATACAGGGATACATTTCTGGGTTTAACAATTGGTTAATACTCTAATAAACAATAGTTGTATCAGCAATATTTAATCAGTAATAATTAATAATCTAATGAGCTTTAGTTGTAACCTATATGTTTGGGTGTAACCTAATGGGATAATCCAGGGATTGCTGGATTCAACAAGCGGGCTGACTTTAACCCCCTCACTGCCAGGATATTAACCCACCACAATGCCTTCATGCCTTTCTGCTTTAACAGGTATCAGGGCCCTAGTAGTGGTGGATACAGATCAAGTTGACATACATTTCGCCTTGCGATCTTTGCTGGGTTTACTTTATTATATTTTCTTACACTTCTATATTGATATTTTATCTTATTATGTACTATGCTGTCCATCCCTGTCCTTTAGGTCTGTACTGTATATTATGTACTATGCTGTCCATTCCTGTACTGTTTGACTGTACTGTATATTAGGTACTATGCTGTCATTTCATGCTATGCATGTCTGTACTGTATATTTCCTGCTATGCATGTCGGTACTGTATATTATGTACTATGCTGTCCATCCCTGTCCTTTATGTCTGTACTGTATATTATTATGTACTATGCTGTCCATCCCTGTCCTTTAGGTCTGTACTGTATATTATGTCCATCCCTACCCAGCAAGTCTGTGCTGTTTTTGTAGTTGTATTTTGTGCGGTGCAGAGGGCATCTTGCGGGCCTGGTAAATCAACAATAATAATAATAAAGGTCCTGATGACCCATTAGGAGGCCCTAATACTGATAACAGCTGGTGCCTAATAGAAGTGGGGCAGCAACAGTTTTATAGTGGTCCCCCTTATAACATGGAGATTCAGGGATGCACCCGTATGTGGGTCATTGCCGTTTTGGGCGGGCCATTTATATTAATTTCTTCATGAGGGTTTGGAGTCAAACGAGTTACCCTATTCCCCTTCATTGCAGACATTTTGTTTTTGATAACGCTGACGGGGAGCCCTCAAGGCCTAATGGACTCGTTTGGAAATTGGTGGCCTTAGCGATGGTACGGTTGCCGCTTACTCCCATGCTATGCTCACCCTGTTTCAGAGCGCCGCCATGGATTTCAAAGGAGCCACGATTCTGGAAGCAGTTGGGGTGAGGTTGCAAGGCTGAAGTCATTTGCATCCTTGCCAGTTATCGGTGAGCCCACCCCATCCTCATCATCGAACAGGCCTGCAGTCACCCAGAAAGTGCCTGGACAGCTCAGCGTGAGTCTGATGACGCTAATGTTTCCTTCCTTTTCTTTTCTTCTTACTATCCCTCACTTTCCTCTATCATTGGGTTGGGCCATGTGACTTATAATTTAGGAAGCATGGGCATAAGTGATTTTGCAGACATCAACTCCCTCAGTTTAACCTTTGGAGGCTTGGTACATGGCAAAATGGAATTCTAGCTATGATCATTTTAAGAAAAAGAATCAATAGTCAATAGCGCTGTGACTCATCCAAAAGCTACAAATTACATTTATTATATAGTTAAAAATAGCAATCAATCGATATCTTAATATAAAACAGATTCCATGGAATTTAGCATTTAGACATCGATGATAACATTAAAAAGTCATATACATATAATACCAACTGCTGGCAAAGTGAACTCAGATATTAGAGAGACTGTAAGGCTATAAGTCTTATATATTTTCCCCTTCTCAGTCCTATGGACACAAATGGCAACTATGTTGCAAACAACGACTCCACTGAAGAATAGGATATTTAAATGAGCAATTAAAACATTAGCAATTGTTTCCCAGGAAAGAAAAGCAGGTAACTTCAAGTGCACAAATAAAGATTTTACAGACCGGTCAATGTTGTTGGTAGATACTGCTTTCCGTGGTTGTAGCCGCGGCGTCCCACTTGCTACTATTTGGATATGTGGTTTGTTTGTAAGCGAATGAACCCACCCTGTTGGCGCTCCCTGATGGTAAACACGAAGTCCCGGTTAGGTGGGCCGCTCAGGCACCGCGTCCTTTTCCGGTTTTCCGTCGGAGATATTACGGCCAGACAACTCACAATGGAATAAATTTGCAGGGTTCTTTAGGAGTATCGTGATGTAATTAATGGAGGTAATATAGAGCACAGTCCCAGCAGTTGAGAAAAATCCAGCCGCCTCTTACGCGTTTCTCCGCTTACACCATTGGTTTCATCAGAGAGGTTTTTCCGGAAAACCGGAAAAGGACGAGATATCGATTGATTGCTATTTTTAACTATATAATAAATGTAATTTGTAGCTTTTGGATGAGTCACAGCGCTATTGACTATTGATTCTTTTTCTTGTTTGTATATAGGGTGGTCCCCTATTGTTAAATAGCAGCTGACCATTCATAGCTATTTAAAACTGGTAATATTAGGATAGCGCCATTAAAACAGTGTTTTGTCTTATGATCATTTTACCCGTAGGTTGGAGAAACAATCAAAATGGTGTTATATAAATAGGTCATTTGGGGTACAGGAGATTAGAAAGATTGTACTCTTCACTGCTGGGTTTTTAGGAATGGTATACTTTTGCCAACTGTTATATAGGCCCTTTGCCTACGGAGTTTGTGGGGTTACCAACACTTAATGCATGACATACTAGCACATGCATGGTAAATATGATGGGCGGTTCTCTGCAAACATAATGGCCAAGCCGGGTTCCAGTTGTGGTAAGCAGTGGAGTTATAATAAGGAGTGCATCAAATATCAGGAGTCACAGGGGAAACAACTGCAGCAAAGCACTGTAGCGCCCTCTTCTACGACATAAGCAATGGGCATGGGCTATTAACATTCCCCTAGCATTTTTGGCAAGTATCGTAATTTCTTTCACACATGCCTAAGTTGTAACAGGGAACGCCCCGGGAAGGACTGTGCTAGAGTGTCCGCAGTGTTTTTTCACGGATATCAGGCTAACAAAGGTAGCTGATCAATAGGCAAAGAGCCATTGCCAAGTTTTATGGGTAAACTTATGAAGGAGCTAGCTTGTTATCCCGCTAGGTATGTGGCGGATTGCGTTGGCAAGTTTACAATTAGTTTTCTCAAATCAGTAGAACGACCGGTTTCCTTGGTTACTCACACTAGGTTAATTCTGCAGGAAAATTTCCCAAATTTTGGGAAAAGATAAACTTGGGAGATTAATTAAAATATATTTAAAAAAAAAACAAAAAAAAAAACAGAGAGTCGCATGTAGGGTCCCTTTAGTGATTTGCCAAACCATGATTTGAAACTGTGTACATAGGCGTCAAACTTCAAGCAAACTTCAGCCTCGTCTGTGTATATGTATTATTTTATCTCTGTATGTGTGTATTTCTGTGTGTTGGTGCCATAAAATACATAAAACACAGTGTCTGTATGTGTATATGTCTGTAGGGGTGGGGGGGGGGTGTGTGTGGTTAAGTGCTGATAAGGTGGGTGAATGTGGTAATGTGGGTGCTGGGAAGATGAAATGAAAGGGTTAATTAGTACGGGGGATTGGGGTATTAGATTCTCAGTGGGGGTGTTACTGGGTGGATAGGATGATGGGTGCTGCATTTGAGCTGATAGAGTGAATGAACGATATTTGGTACTGGGAGGGTGAAATGATAGAATGGAGATGAATAGGTTAATAAATTCTCAGGGGGACTGATGGGTTTTTGAGGGAATGGTTTCATAGGGCATTAATTGATCTGTGATGTGTCAGTATGTGTACTGTACCTGTATGGGGTGTTTGGGGGGGTGGTGGGCGTTACATGAACCTGCTCTGGGAGCCATGACTCTTTACAACACATAAGGCAATCATTGTCTACACTACGATCTGGCAACAATGAGACTGCTGCTACCGTTGTAAACTGTCCACAGGCCACAATTATTTGCTCTCTCTGTTGCATTGTCATTCAACTTATAAGAACAGTCAATGGGAAGTACCCGGTCTCCTATATCTGCTTATTCTTACTGCAAATTGTGATAGCAAAATGAGTGGGAGTCTAAGAAAGAAAGAAAAAAGCATTTCAAATAAAGCTATTATCGTTTCATCCCCATTTTCGCTTCATTCATACTCATTCACCTTTGTGCAAAGTTAATGGGGGGGGGGGGGGGGGAAAAAAGTTTTTTTCCCCTAAAAAAAAACTCAACTTATAAGTCAATGGGAAGTACCCGGTCTCCTATATCTGCTTATTCTTACTGCAAATTGTGATAGCAAAATGAGTGGGAGTCTAAGAAAGAAAGAAAAAAGCATTTCAAATAAAGCAAAGCTATTTTCATCCCCATTTTCGCTTCATTCATACTCATTCACCTTTGTGCAAAGTTAATGGGGGGGGGGGGGGGGGAAAAAAGTTTTTTTCCCCTAAAAAAAAA
>WWET01002549.1:50782-63599 GCA_011038615.1 Limnodynastes dumerilii
GCTCCAGCCCCCCTCAGTATTCCCCATGATGTGCCTCCAGTCCCCCTCAGTATTCCTCATTATGTGCCTCCAGCTCCCCTCAGTATTCCCCATTATGTGCCTGCATACCTCATTATGTGCCTCCAGCCCCCCTCAGTATTCCCCATTATGTTCCTCCAGCCCCCCTCAGTATTCCCCATTATGTTCCTCCAGTCCCCCTCAGTATTCCCCATTATATGCCTCCAGTCCCCCTCAGTATTCCCCATTATGTGCCTCCTGCCACCCTTAGTTTTCCCCATTATGTGCCTCCAGCCTCCCTCAGTATTCCACACCATGTTTCTCCAGCCCTCCCTTAGTATTCCCACATATTCCCCGGCATATAGATCACGCTGCTCCCTTCTCCCTGCTCTATGTAACTACTGCAGCAGCTCATACAGGAACATCCTGTATGAGCGCTGCAGTCTCCATAGCAGGGATTGGGGGGATAACCGGCGCCTGTCCAGCATGGCGCCGGGATGCATTGCATCACCCCGCGAAGCGGGTCGCACAAGCCCTGCCAAGAATCAAGGTAAATTTTATAAACCTAAACCAGTGGTAACAGGACACTAATGCCGTAGGAAAATTATATCATTGGCAAGGATAGAGTGTCACAAAGTGCATTTTAATCTTGAATCAGACTATCAACATGGGTACCACACCTTCATAGCAACTTCAAGCTAATTAAAAGCAAGACCTCTCACACACAGGGTAAACCACAGACAAACTGACAGCTAACTCAGGACAGAGGTGCCTTGCAGCTCACAGTGATTAGAAGCAGAGCAGGATTCTAACACCCAGGGCCGGATTAACAATGGGGCTGATGGGACTACAGCCCTAGGCCACCATTAGAAATCCGGCCCATTAGAAATGACTAAAACAGCAGTTTATTAGATTAACAATCGCCCAACCGGCCTGCCAAACTAAAGGCCGGCCATTCAGCCTCTAACTGATGTGGATCGGATAATCAGTTCAACGGTGATACAGTCAGGCCGGGAGCCTCCCTGCTAAAGAAAGCCAGCAATTCATGGCTCCTTGCTGGCCGGTGCAGTGGAGCCCAGAACTGCCACAGCCTGCACCTCTGCAAAGGAAAGTGTGTAGTTTTCAACCAGCAGCTGCACTTCCACTCTGCAGGCAGGTGACTCATGGGCCAAGGCTGTTTAGAGTGTCTTACGTCAGTCACATGACGTAATGTTCTGGAAGGAGTAGATTGTAGCCACAGCTCTTAAAAGAAATTCCCTAGCTGCAGCTTTCTACAATCAGAGAGGTAAGCAGGGGCGGATTGGCAATAGGCCTTACCACGGAGGCCACCTCATCAGGATGTCACTGTAATTTTTTTTCATGTTATTAGATCAGAAGCTGCTGCGTTCTGTTCATTGGCTCAGTGCCGGTCCTGTACTGCAGAGGCCTCTCTCAGTAACACACTTCCCCTGAGAGGCCTCCACAGATCAGAATTGGTCAATGAGGGAGACACAGCAGCTAATAAACGATGGGAACCTGCAGGTTGGAGCCAGGAGACAGGAAAGGAGAGATCGTCTTACAGTTGCCAGAGGGCGGTACCAGCCGTTGCTACAGAGCAACAGACAGCCAATTGCTGCCTGTTACTAAGTGTGGTAGAGGCAGCCTATTGGTAACTGTAATCTGATCCCTCCTTTCCTGTCTCTGCGGGGCTGCTGACTGCAGGATCTTCGAACAGGTACAAGTATGTGTGTATCTGTGTGTATATGAAGTGCAGTGTTTGTGTGTGTGTATGTGTATGTGTATGTATGGAGTGTACTGTGCATGTCAGTGTATGTGTTTTTGGAGTGCTCTGTGTGTATATCTGGGTTGCACTGTGTGTGTATGTATGTATGTATGTATGTATGTATGTATGTATGGAGTGTATGTGTATGTGTGTGGAGTGCTTTGTGCATGTGAGTGTATGTGCATGTATGGAGTGCTTTGTGTGTAGAAGAAAATACAAACAGTAGGAGGATAAACTCACACAATTCTCCAGTAAAGGTGGTCTCACATATATGGTATACACTCATTGGTATCCCACACTCTCGGTACCTCCAATACAGGAACTAGTTAACAGTTTACCTACAAATACTCGGGGTTCTGCCCATTAGAAGTTTAACAATTTATAGCTTAGGGCAGGGACTAAGGGCCTGATCCGGCTTTTGAGCCGATCTGCGCATGCCCGGGCAGATGTTGCCCGGCGTCGCTACGGCAACGCCCGATCGTGGATTGGGCGTCAGTAGCAGCGCAGTAGGGATGCTGGAGGGAACGTCCCTACGTTAAGGTTAGTGTAGGTGGGCGGGGGTAGGTAGTTAAATGAGGGTAGGAGGGCGGGCTAAGTGGCCATACACTCCTGTGCGAGCGTATGGCCCCTTCCTTACGCCGGCTGAAGTTAGGGTAGCCTTCATCCTGCGTAAGCGAGGGTAAGTACGCTGTGGGCAGGGGGAGTGTCAGGGGGAGTCAGCGATGTAACGCTGAGTGGTAGTACGCTCAGCGCTACATCATACCTCTGGATCAGGCCCATTGTGTGTAGGACTCTGCCAGTTGGCCTTATCATGGGCCAAGCTCCCAAAAGGCAGACTTTTTTCTCTTGCTTGTGAGGAGGCCCACGCTATGGAAGAATACATCAAGGAAAATCTCCAAAAAGAGTTTATTCGCCTATCCAAATCCCCAGTAGGAGCTGGATTCTTCTTTGTGGTCAAAAAAGATGGATCCCTCCGGCAATGCATGGACTACCGGGGGTTAAACCAAATTATAGTCCACAATTCTTATCCACTGTCATTAATCACAGATTTATTTGATCAAGTGAAGGGGATTTTTTCTAAGATCGATCTGCCGGGAGCATACAACCTAGTACGTATCCGGGAAGGTGACGAATGGAAGACTGCCTATAATCACTCAGGACATTATCAATACCTAGTTATGCCCTCTGGGTTGCACAATGCTCCGGCGGTCTTCCAAGACTTAATTAATGACGGTCTCCATAACTTTTTGGGAAATTAATTGTCGTGTACCGCAATGACATTCTCTGACATGCTCTTCCTCACTTGAGACTCACCGAAATCATGTCTGATAATATCTTGAGCAAGCTGAGGGAGAATCATCTATACGCAAACTTGGAGAAATGTGAATTTGAGACCAATAAAGTCACTTTCCTGGGATACATCATCTCCCCTAAGGGATTCGCCATGGACCCAGATAAGGTCAAGGCAATACTGGAATGGGTACAACCCTATAATCTGAAAGATATTCAACGATTTCAAGGATTCTTTAATTACTATCGTAGGTTTGTTTGGGGGTTTTCAGTGCTCATCGCCCCCACCTCAGACCTAACAAAGAAGGTGTCTGACCCTGGAAAATGGTCCACCCCAGGCAGAGAAGGCTTTTCAGGAACTGAAGAAAGCTTTTATGTCTGCTCCAGTCCTCAATCCAGACTTACATTTTATTGTGGAGGTGGATGCATCCGATGTTGGGGCTGGAACAGTACTGTGTCAAAGGGATCCTGAAGATTCCAAGCTCCATCCCTGTGCCTTATTTTCCAAAACATTTTCTGCACCCATATGCAATTACAATGTTGGTAATCGAGAGCTCCTGGCCGTCGTTTGAGGAGTGGCAACATTGGCTTGAGGGGGCCACCCTTCCTATTACTGTCTTCACTGACCACAAGAGTTTGGCTTATATTCAGTCGGCCAAACACCTGAACCTATGAAAGGCTCGATTGGCACTGTTTTTCACAAGGTTCAAGTTCATCATCACTTACAGGCCAGGATCAATGAATAAGAAAGCAGATGCACTCTTGCGATCTTTCCTTCCAGTACAGGAACCTGTTGACGCTCCTCAACCTATTGTACCACCTTCTGCCATCATTGCAGGCTTTACCCAGGACCTACATTCTCAGATCCTGAAGGCACAGGGATTGGCACCTGAGGGCAAGCCCAGTCATCGTCTCTTTGTTCCAGAGTCACTAAGGAAAGCAGTACTTCTTAAATGTCACTCCTCCAGGTCTGCAGAACATTTGGGCACCCAGAAAACTGAAGAATTTCTGTCCCGTACATTGCCATCCATATCCCTCTGTCCCCAAGCGCCCTTGGACTCATTTTTCCATGGACATCAAACTACCTGAATCCTCTGGATTTACTACTATCTGGGTGGTGGTAGATCGGTTTTCTAAAATGGCTCACTTTATACCTCTCAGAAGTCTTCCCAAAGCTCAGTCCTTGTCCTGTCTGTTCTGCAAACACATTGTACGCCTTCATGGATTGCCCACAGACTGTTTCAGACCATTAAAAATGGGGGTATACCACTTTAAAAGCGCTATCTACCCCTGATGCAGCCCCTAATTGCCAAAAAGAGTCCAAATCCTTAAAATAAACTTTATTTAATCAATCAATCAATCAATCAATCAATTCAGTGGCATTCAGGTTACAGCTCCCTTAAAATCTTCACAACCCTAGTACTTTCCATGTTTCTCTCCTGAAACCAGTTGGCAGGTCTAGGAAATTTGATACAATTTCACCATCCAAGCTCCCTCCAGTGGTTATAGATGGGCATGAGGAGTACATGGTTGAGGACATCCTCAATTCCAAGAAGGTCCAGGGCCAGGTCCACTGGAAGGGGAGGTAAGGAGAAATTTTGGCTATCAGCTAGGGATGTATATGCAGAAAGAACTAATAGGGAGTTTCATAGGAAGTTCCCCAATAAAGGAGTTTAGGGGAAAAGGGCTTCTTTAACCCCTCATCAAGGGGGGTACTGTTACATGTTGTCATACTGATAATGGCAACGTGCGATTGTTTACACTTCTCCCTGGTCTCTCTGTAGCTGCCTCAGCTGGATCTGTAATCAGTGTACACCTCAATCAGCCGGAGGATGTGTCTGACTGCAGGAGCTGATTGGACGCTGGGTCTTTAAATAGCTGGCAGTGTGGATTCCTCTCTGCTGGTTATTGAGTTTGGTCTCCACTCTGTGTCCAGTTCCTGCCTTGTGCATTCGCTTGTGCTTTCTTGTGATTTCTAAATGCCCCAGCTTCAGTTACCCTTTCCTATTTCCTAGTGTCTTCCAGCCTTATCGTCTTAGTGTCTCCTATTGTCACTGCCTTGCAGCCTCTCTCTTGCTGTGATTGTGTGGTGCCCCTCTGGTGCTCCCTCTGTTTGTGTAAGTGTGTGCAAGCCCTAGTGCGTTTTGTTTGTCCCTTTATTGTAGTTTGTCAGAGCTCTTATGCTTCGGTCTCTTCTCTGTGTGTTGCCTCTGGGGGCCGTGACCTTCTATGTGTCCTGCAGCACAGTCTATCCCCACCATTAAGGGCTCTAAATAATACCAGGCCCTAGTTAGACTCCGCGCCCTGGTCGAGGCACCCGTCCTTCATAACACAAGCAAGTCCCATGTGCAAATATATACAACACATGTGTCTGCATATAAAAAGGGCCTTTTATGCTGGTTATCTATCTCTGTTGCCAGGACGACTTGGCAACCAGTATTCGTCTAGCCCTGCTTTAACTGATACTACAGACCCCAGAATCCGTTTGCTTAAAATCAAGTTTATAATGTTTAAACACAGTAGTTATGTCATGATCATTTAACTCTTACACAGTACATAATTTGTTTATATAAGTAGAAAGAAAAACTTATGACTTAAAGCTGTGCTTTTTTGTTATAGAAAGCACCGGAACAGAGTTCCAGCACCTTTTATCGACAAATTTTCCAAGTTTAAAATTTTTTACGTTTCAGTGGCAAAATCATTAAAACGTTGCATGCTGGCTGCTTGTGTGTTGAGTCTGATGCATGCATACTTCGTCTGCGCTAGCTGTGATGGCACTACTCGGCTTGTGACGCTGCTGGTCGTGTGGTCGCGCATGAGTTGATGTGAGTTCCGGCACCTTTTTTCTTATAAAAAAAGCACTGACAGATATTACACTTGACAAATAAAGAAAAGCATTTATATTAAGTTAACAGCAAATTAACCTTATGTATAGGTGAGCAAAATTAAACGTAACAAGTACTAAATATCAGGAATAGTCGAAGCACCCTATTAGTAGTTTGTGCAGCCCCAATATAGAAAACAGAGATAAAGCAATTATTGGTGTCCATTAAAGAGTCAAATAATTATTATGGACCTTGCTCTACTAATTTTATATGGAACCACTAGATATGGTAATGATACTGTATATGGTAACCTTGAATGTGCACAGACAGGAGACTGAACAGTAAAGTGGAGCAGCTGTTCAAGTTTGGGTTGCACAGTGGCAAGTTGTGCATACAAATGTGGAAGTCAAGAGACCACAGCAAAAGGAGGTGCAGGATTCCTGATAGAACAGTGGAACACTATGCAAAGGATGGCAATGTAAATGACTGGACTGTACTACACGGTAACAATGCCAAAGGAAGATACATGGATGGATGAAGTTAAAATAGTAATCAAGCTCTTTAACAATATCAGGAACACAAAGGTGTAAGAACACTGGAAATGGGCTGTAAGTTCCAAAACTCTGATACTGGAGCAATCGCAGACAACTCCTAAAAAGGTTACACAGGATTACTGAAAAGTCTGTGTTGTGTGAGCTGTGTGAAACCTCGGACCACAGGAACGAATGGATGGAATCGGACGCATTGTGTGACACTGAATGTGTAAATACCTGTCACAAGAATGTTTGTCTCTATGGGGCTGATTCAGAGTATCGCATCCGTGTGAATTTCACACGGATGCGATGCTTTTTGAAAGGTCTGCGCATGCGCTACATGCGGAAGGAAGTTGGATTGCTGGCGGATTTTATGGTATCCGCCCGCATCCGATTCCGACTGCAAAGGGGGTGTGCCAGGATATTTAAATGAGAAAATGTTCGGTTTTCTCATTTAAATATTGCCTGAGCACAAGTCCGCTTGCATGCGGAAATAGCCTTATGATTCCACCAGCTCAGAGCTGGTGGAATCGTAGGGTCAGCTCAGCACAGCTTAAAAAAAAAAATTAAACAAAAAAAAAAAAAAAAGCAAGGATTAACAGGCTCACTTACAGCAAATATCTGGAAGCTTGATTACCTAAGGTGTTAAACAAGTATTGACTAAATACTGCCTTTGGCACATGCAAACACAATACTTTGTTTTTAAAGATTTGATTTTTTTTTTTTTTTTTTGAATACCCAACTTTAGAATATAATAATATAAAAAACATGGATACAAATAAATATACAGATATACAAAATACAACCTCAACAGACTTGTCACACAGATATTTCTGATGTTGCTGAGGTTCTGCAAACTATTTTATGCTGGGAAGTTTTGGGAGTATTATCAGATGGTGTATGTTGGAAATGGCCAGTCTCAACTGGAGGGCCTCACTGCCAAAACTAACTAGTGACAGTCAAATCTTTTAACCTCCCCTAAAACTGCGGACAAATTGGAAGTGTGTGTACTGATGGCTTTTGCTACCAAAAGCTTCTCACTAGGAGTAACCTATATCCCCAGCACTTTTTGCACAGACCATTGAGCCCCTGGAAGGGTGAGGAGATCATCACTTTGTATATGAATGACATGTTACTATGTCTATCAGACACATTGGGTTCTCATGAGCCCTCCTGCAAGTCGTTAAATCTTTTGGGGCGTTTGCCGGTTTGAAAATTAATTGGATTAAATTTAATCTACTTCCACCGCAAGGGGAATGCCCTAGGGAATCCGATCTCCCCTTAAATTGGACACCCCGGCTTGTGTTTCTTGGGATAACAATTAGTAAAAATGTTCAGGAGACAAATTTATTAAGCTGCGGGTTTGGAAGAGTGGAGATGTTGCAACCAATCAGATTCTAGCTCTCACTTCCCTATTACATACTAGAGAATGTCAGCTAAAATCTGATTGGTTGCCATAGGCAAAAACTCTCCACTTTTCCAAACCCGCAGCTTAGTAAATCTGGTGCCAGGACTTTATTCCAATTAGCTTGGACCCCCAAATTGAGTACTTTAAAAAACTATTTTGTAACATTTACTACTATTTGTCCTAGGGTGTTATTTGAATTAAAATTGTGCTGCAACTGAAGCTGACTCCCCTATTCCAATTCCCACCCAAATATTTTCTTAAACTGGTGTTGCAAAACTGCTAAACTCTGGAGGGAAATCTTATATAGACCAAGATTAATGGGGAGAATGGCTCTCCCTAACTTCCAATACTATTACTATGCAGCTCAACTGTCTTATTTGAGGGAGTGTGTCACTGAATCCTCACAGAGATTTGCACTGGAAGCTAGTGAACAAGCAAGTTTTGACCAAAGACCCCTCCATGCTCTCCTGGTAGTGCTATATGCTTTCCTCTGTGCCTCTACTTCTTTACAGTAAAATAAAAAAAAAATGTAAAAAAAAATAAAAAAAATAAATAAATCTAGCACTGGGCACACTAATAATTTAGGGAGAATGGGTTGGAGCCTCGTACCCTGCTATGGGGCGCTTTGCTGATGGAGCTAAGGTGCCTCAAAGTTGATATGCAAATATACACAGTTCATGAAGTGTAGGCATGTGCAAAACTGTTTTGCAGATATATTCCTATCCTACTAACACAGTGTGGGTGGGAGACCTTTCCCAGCTTCACATAGCATGGCAGGCAGACCTATGCGCCTTTAATGATGAAGACAGATAATCAACTCTTTCAGTTCACTGAAAATCAATACGAACACCAAACTCAACTTTACATTATCCACAGTGCATATCTTACCCCATCTAGGCTGCCTAGATTCAATCACAATAGACCCCCTGCTGCCCTAAATGTGGTACTCTAGTGGGCACATTCTGGCATCTGGCATGCTCAGAACTCCAGTATTTCTGGAGACAAGTGAACACCTGCTTCTGAACTACAGGGGTATATATCCCTTTGCTTAACACTTTGTTAGGTTTCTTTGGGATGGGTTTGTATGATGGTGTATCTAAAGACCTTCAGGTATATGTTGCTAAATGACTATATTGTATGTGTAAATGCCCCAGTCTTACTTTTTTGTTTTTGCTGTTCATTTCAGTTTTGACTCAATGTTGGCATTTTTTGTGGTTTGTATTTTTTAATAATGTTGAAAAGATATATCCCTGCATGCAAAGAATACAATTAACTTGACTCCCCCTGCAATCAACATGGTTTAGCCCAGGAGTAACTCATTTCAAGCACTTACTTAAGTTTGGATCGGGCCCCATGTGACTATTGGCTCAACCCATGAAATGACCATCTCCAGTGTATGTAAGAAATTGTTATGTTTTACTTTAAGCTGCTGGAACTTGCTTATTACATGGGTGAGATCAATTTCTATGGTGTGAACAACACTTGTTTCCATTAATCTATCGGGCTCACAAATAGGAAGGGATGTGACAGCCTTTGGCACTGCTGCAGTTCAGTTACCTTTGGAGGTCACTTCATACAACCAGCCTGCATCAGCTGTTAGCCCTGTCTTATACAGAACTATCCTTTGCTGATGAGTTTCTGCTCTGCT
Organism: Limnodynastes dumerilii; assembly: GCA_011038615.1. NCBI lineage: Eukaryota > Metazoa > Chordata > Amphibia > Anura > Limnodynastidae > Limnodynastes > Limnodynastes dumerilii. Next base: position 60,246 of record WWET01002549.1, read on the forward strand.
GATGTTACAGCTGCCGTATGCACGGCTAGCTGTGTGTCCGTCCCCGTCCCGCGCTGCTCTGCTTACCTTACTTCCCACGACGCGTCTCTGGGGATTCCCCTGCCGACAGGTCCCCTGGTTACAGCGTCCTAGTAACCAGCCTCGTGCGTCCGGTCTCTGTAGCGCGCTGCTCGCAGCTCTCTGGCTCTTTTATGCGTTCCACCTCAGTAGGTGGAACGCTTCTCAGTAGGAGGAGCTGTGTTAGGCTGTCCTATCACAGGACAGCAGTACCTTTATAATCCCTCTCCGTCCTCACTTCTGCGCCGGTTATAGTATCTGTACCCTCAGTTCTGTGACCTGCTACCTTTGTGTGCCTAGTGCTATCCTGCCTAGTGAATCGACCGTTGTTTGACCCACTTACCTGCCTTGATCCCTGCCTCTGTTTCCTTTGTGTATCCAGCCCTGGTTCTCATCCCTCATTGTACCTTCCTTCCCTGCAGTACCTACCTATTCCCTTGAGTATATGTCTATGTTACCTCTTTGGAGGTCCCGCTGTATGAGTGTGTGTGTGCAAGCCCTTGTGCGTCTTGTCCAGTCCCGTGAACGGTGTTTTGTCCAGCGTGCCGCGTTCAGTGTTACTCGTTGTCCGTCACAGTCCGGTCTCTTCCGGACTGACTCTACACCCACTTGCCTTACTGCTCCCCTACCCTCGGTCTGGTGTCCACTCCGGGTTTCTTATTCTCTTCCACGGGTCTGGTTCAACGGGGCACGACCAGGCTATTGGGGCGCAGCCAAATCCATCCCCGCCATCTGGGGCTCTGGTGAAAACCCCCTGATAGCAAAGTTACCGGGCCCCGGCAGTCGACCCGGTCACTACCTCTTTCTCTCCTGTGGCCACCTCGGTACTCCCACAGGTAATCCCGAGGTGCCACTCCCGTTCACCTTCTCCTCTACGACCACTCCGGTTCTCTGCGAGGTAAACCCGAAGTGTCGTAACATGTATATGCTACTGTTCAGTGAATTACGGCCATGGAAGACGGCCGTAGTTCTGGATACGGCCCAATGTCCCAATATTTATGGACCTGACTGTGTACACACACACACACACACACACACACACACTCTTCAAAAGGCCCTTGATAATTTTCAGCCCCAGGCTTTTGTGGTCCTTAATCTGGCCCTACTAACTATGGTCACATTGAACCTTATCAGTCTTTTATAAATTATCACTGACATTTTGAGAGCAGATACCTCATACATGGATAATAATCAAGGCACATTCACTTTTATTTTAAACACCATTTTCTTTCTGTTTCACTTTCTTTCATTGGCCCAGATCCTCACCTTCGTCTGACAGGGGACTTCTGCAAGTCGTTTGCGTAAATCCCCTGTGTCGGAACATCTGCGCATGCGCATACCAGTCGTAAAAGTTAAGGTAGCAATCTAGAAACATAAGTGTCCAGATTTATTATTGTCAGCGGGTGGTGTAGGGGCGTGCACTCCCCACTATGGGTGCGTAACTACAGACCCTGCACGTACATAAATCATGCAGTGTTAGGACCTGGGCCATTGTGTTTTTAATATCTTACAGCAAATTTCAAAGAAAACAATAAAAGGTTTATAAATGTTTTCTTTTTCTTTTGTAGAATCCCAATAACTTTATTATATGTAAACATCTGTATTTATAAGCTATTTGCCATTTCTCTTCTAATCTCAGTCTAGATCTCCATTGTCATTTCTCTTCTTATATAATAAAATAAAACTTTTCTAATTTCCTTTTTGAAGGAATGTCAGCACTTTGATCTGATTTCATTACTATATGTCCTTCAACAACTCTGAAGAAAGGATCACACTTTTATTATTCTTTTGAGAAATCCTAAACTGTTACAGTATTGTGAAAAAAAAACCAAGAAGATTCAAACATCAAATTACACTTGGATCAATAAAACCAAACACCGGACACTATAAAAGTGTTATTTGGTCTCATTATTCATTTGCCTAAAAAGTTTGTTCACATTTCTGCCTTGAGCAGAAGAAAAACAAATACAAAAGAAACACTTTTTTTAATGTGTTTTTTTTTAATTAAGATGAAGTACACATATATAGCATGTCATATAGAGATATGTTGTACAATAAATACATTTAAGATTAAACAAATATAACAACATCTTAGAGCCAGATTTACTAAGCTGCGGGTTTGGAAAAGTGGAGATGTTGCCTATAGCAACCAATCAGATTCTTGCTCTAACTTTCTTTTTACATACTTGAGAATTGCAGCCAAAATCTGATTGGTTGCTATGGGCAACATCTCCAATTTTCCAAACCCGCAGCTTAGTAAATCTGGCCCTAAAATGTTGTGATATTTGTTTAATATTAATTTTTTTTATTGTACAGCATATATCTGTATGACACGCAATATATGTGTACTTCATCTTAATAAAAAAAACATTAAAAAAGTGTTATTTGATTTAAGGTTAATTCTCATATACATAGTTATAGCTCTTCAACAGCAACATACAGATATTCTATATTGTTAATAACATACCAAATAAATGGCATGTCACTGGCAGAGATTTTCAAGACAAGACATTTTTAAAATGGGCTAGTTGCCATGTGTTGGTCAAAGCAGGATTAAAATGGTCACTGTTATTTTTTTTTATTTTTTTGTTTATTTAAAAAAACAGCTGTCAGGCCTTTTCAGTGGAGACCAGCTTCTACAATGGATGGTATACATGGACTTTATTGCTAATATATCTTTTTTGGACTATATTTATTTGCAGATGTCTATTGCTATGATTGAAGATATGCCAAGGGGTCAATAGCATCGTTAAGTGATGACCCTTAAGGATATACAAGTCCTGGATGAGACCAAATTTTCCATGTGCCTTTTTTGGGAATCACCCTCACTAGTGACAAGATTAAATGAGGAAGAGAGGATGCTGCAAAAGGGCTGACTACTTCCCTGCAAACACACCTCCTCCAACACATTGGCAAGGACTAGCTCTGGGAACTGCCTAGCCTGTATAACCCTGCTCGTAAAAGGCAACCGAAAACCTGAACTAAAACCTTCTTGTAACATTAACACTGCTCAGTGAGTTGAATATAGGTCTAGCCATGGACCCATAGGGCCTGATCCTGAGCTACGGCCGCCGTCGCTAGTACGGCGGCCCTAGCTCTAACGCGCATGCGCCGGGCAGATGTTTCCCGGCGTTACTATGGAAAAGCCCGATCTATGATCGGGCGTCCATAGTAGCGCCGTTGGGACGCTGGAGGGCGCGTCCTCCAGCGTCCCAAGGCTCACGTTACTCCTGGTGGGCTGGGGGAGGTAAGTAAATCAGGCTGGGGGGGCGTGCTAAGCGGCCATCCTGTGTGAGC
>WWET01002549.1:76262-98325 GCA_011038615.1 Limnodynastes dumerilii
ATTTCAAAAACAATAAAAAAAACAACAGAAATAAAAGAAAACAATATAATAGCTTTAAATACTTACCGGACCGAAGACGCGTCTGCCCGCAGGTGCCGGTCCCGACATGGAGAGCCTGCACATGCGCAGTGCTTCTCATGCTGGGACTTCATTTTTTTACAAAGTCCCAGCAGAGAGCCACTGCGCATGTGCGGGCTTTCCAGACGCACGAAGAAAGCCCGCGATGACAGAGGAAAGTTCAGATGTCATCGCGGGACAGCCAGCAGAGGGTGAGTATTAGTAAATAGCCTGAACGTAGCTCAGAAGTTCGCGGAGAGCGAATTCGAACTTGCCTGAGCTACGTTCAGGCATTCTTAGTAAATAGAGCCCTAAGTCCCTGTTTATTTCTCAGCAGCCCACACAGCTTGGGCCAGATCCAGACCTACGTTTTCATTACGTTTCCAAGCGTAGCGTATTTTCTATGCACTCCCCTAGGCACTCCCCTCGGCCGTACGTACTTTTTCTGTTTTACACTTTAACTTTTCAAAGCGTAAGTAGTGACGTACTAAAAGGCTTCACATATGTAAGTGTCTAAGCACGGCCATACTGTACGATTTAAATGCCTCACCCCGCCTCCAAAGTGTAATCACGGGTGTCGTATGGATGTCATGCCCCTTTGTTCATAGATACAATGCTATGTATGTTCATAGTTACGCTGTTGATACGATGCTGCTACGTACGTTCAGAGTTACGTGGCGTAACATCTGCTGCGCATGCACAGTACAAACAAAACAGTGTTTTTACGTCACAGACTAGCGTACATAACTCAGTAGCTACCCCCTTGTCCCTGTTTCTTTCTCTGCAGAACCCACTAAATGCCCCTGTTTTTTCTTTTTGTAGCCCCCACTTCATGCTCCTGTTTAATTCCTTGCAGTCCCTAATCCATGCCCCTGTTTCTTTCTCTGCAGCCCTAACTCCATGCCCCAGTTATTCCCCATTGCTCTGTAACCTTTAATCTTAACTTCTTTTCTTCTTCTGTTCCTGTAACCCTGGATCATTCTGCAGGCTCTGAAGACAACCTCTCAAGGGGGTAGGACTTACATGTAGTAAGAAATGGGTGTGGATCCCCGCTTATCGAAATAGGGCCGTTTCCTCCCAGTCAGTTTCGAACTGGCTGGGATTTCGATTGCATATGCCTCGAGAAGGCTCTGAAAAGTAAAAAAAAGTACCCTAATACTTTCCCTAATTCTAACCCTAACCCTCCCCTCCCATTACCCTAACCCTAACCTTCCCTTCACTGCAGCCTGACCTAAACCCTCTCTTCCTGGCAGCCTGACTCTAACCACCATCTCCTGCAGCCTGAACTTATTTCTCCTTTCCCTCTGCTCCTAACACTCCCTCCCCTACAGACCGACCCTAACCCTCCATCTCCCGCAGCCTGACCCTAACCCTCTCTACCACGCACCCTGGAGAGGTTACTCACCTTTCCTGCGGTCCGGCGGGGGCGGCGCAGCGGAGGGATATCGTCGGCAGTATTTGCGAATGAGAATGAGTGAGTATGCTGATCGGCATACTCACCCAATCTGGACAGAAAAAATAGAAACTGGACAGTATTCGAAATAGGGACATCATAAAAGGAACTTTCGGATGTTCCTGTTTCGGAAATCAAAGTTTCTGACCGGGGACTGCAACCGGTAAGAAATGTCCTTGCAAGTGCTTTAATCACAATGGGCCTGATCCAGAGCAACGCTCGCAAGCGAGCGTACGACGAGCGTATGCGAATTTTCGGCAAAAAATTCGCAATGCGCATGCCCAGTATGACAGCTTCCGGTCGCCCGAGCGTCATGAGCGAATAGCGGGCGTATCGTTAGCGTATTTTTCGCTCGCTGGGCGTATTTTTTTTACGATGGTCGGCTGGGCGCCCGTTTTACTACAGGGAGGCGGGGATAGCCATTTAAATTGTACAGTATGGGCGTGCTAAGCGTATTTTCTCAGCGTATTTTCTGCGAATTTTCGTACGGCCGACGGTCGTACCCAGTGTAGGGTATAGCCGCCGTAAGCAGGGACTTTACTATGGGAGTGCTAGGGGCGTGTAGGTTGATACACCCGAGCGTACGTTCGCATTCGCCCGTCGTGCGAATTTTCGTAGCGCTGGATCAGGCCCAATGTTTCAGCACTGAACGGACAGGGAGTGGATTGGAAGCTAGTGCTAGGTTGTACCAGCTGTCTAATGCTGCTGCTCTGCAGTTGCAGACATTTTCAGCAGAAACTAGAAGGGAATCTGGAGCCAACATAATGGGAGCAAGCAGAGCGCCTTTTCAGTTTGGTACCCAATTGTGGCACTTGCCGCATTGCGCCTGCACTGGTAGCATGAATCCTTGCTTCTGCACACAACAGAATAAACTCAAATCTGATGTCAATTATAGAAAAAGTCTGGATCCAGTCCAATGTTACTAAAATGCATTTTAATTGTTTAGTAAATGTTATCTAATTTGTAATAGTCTCTTGAAACATGAGTCAATAGTCACATTTGCTAAGCATTTTTAAATGCTTACAGATATATAAAAATGTAAGGTGGATTTTTATTCCAATACAATGACATGAGCAAAATGTTTTTCTAAGTTTAAAGATTGGCAGGGGTGAATGCATTAAATGCTGGTTTTTTTCTGGGTTTTGCCTTTATGGCTTAATGCAGCAAAACATCAGCTATTTGTTCTAAATTGCTAGATCATAGTTATCGACTCTCACGGAATGTCCGGGAGACTTCCAAAATTGGGGCAGTTCTCCTGGTGTCCCGGGAGAGCCAGCAAATCTTCCGCAAGAGACTTGAGGCTCATGGTTTCCATGAAACCACATCCTCAAGTCCTGCCCCCCTGCCTGGCAACACTAGTTTACTAGTGTTGCTAAGGACAGGGAGGGACTTGATGAAGCAATTTCCCACCCCCATCCCTATGAAACCCCAAAAGGGGTAATTGATAGTTGGGGGCAGGGCTTAATGACACAATTTGCATAAATCACACCTTTAAGCCCTGGCCCTACATGTATGTATCTATGGCTTCCTTCCAGTATCTCCCGGATGTGCTAGATATGCTACCCAGTAATTTAAAGCACCAGCAGGTAAACAGTCAATCAGGTGGAAAACGGCATAAGGGTCCCCTTGATTTTGGGGGTAACAAGCACGGAGTATTTGCCTACCAGTGCTAGTGGAAGGTAAAGCCTCACAGATTATATACGGTAACTTGTCCTACAAAACATCAAAGTACTGTACATAACATTATAAAAGATGTATTGCATGCCAATGTCTTAATTTTATTTTGCACTGATAATAAGCTTAGATGTATTTTTACAGGTTTTTAAACTAAGATTTTACTATGTCTGTAGTATGTTTTAATATAATTATTGATTAAAGTGCTGCTTATATATAGAATACATTTCTTGCATTGTACAGTTGTCAGTTGACACAATGTTTTAAATATAAAAACATAACAAATATTTGTACAGATTCTATTAGTTGGTGAAATGAAGCATCAAAATAACAGTTATCACAGGTAAAATGCATGTCCTTGCCTATTCAATAAAATCACTAGAAACGGCAATATTGTAAATGCTCACAAATTACCGTGACCATCTCTCGATAAATTACACTTAGCAGAGTTTTTGACATGTCTTTATTAATAGATGACTTAGTGCACAGTTTGCTCATTAATCTTTATCATTTAGCCACTTTACTGAACATCATTAACACTATAGACAAGGAATGAATTTGGACAGAGCTTATTTTTCATTAATGAATATATTATTCTGTCTATTATTGACCTGTTTTCATGCAATCCATCATTATCAGTATCTGTTAGTATACTTGAAATATCTAAAAACAAATGGAATTGAAACGAAAGAGGAATAAATGATCATATAAAGTCAGTTCTGAAAAAAAAAACTATATAAAAATTTAGTACTATGGGGTAGATCCAGAACAACGTGTGTGCGTACGTATTTTAGCTGTGCGTATTTTCATACACGTAAGTTCAATACACTCCCCACGGCACACCCCTTGCACGGACGTATTTTCACAAATTACGCGACCCAAACCCTACCTTAACTTTTCCTAACGTAAAGGAATACGTCCGCTAACGGGCGTACAGACTACGCGAACGTACGCAGCTTAGCACGCCCATACTGTACACTTTAAATACCACCCCCCGCCTACTTCACGTAAAACACACGTATTGTTGACTAACGTAAACTTGGCACGCCCACAAGTAAGTATTTACGTTAGCTATACGTGAAATCTCCATACGTTTGAAAATCCGCTACGTGAATGTGCGTATTTTCTGCGGTGCGCATGCGCAGTGCGTACAAATCTGCGAATTTACGTGTCCGCCACACGTAAATTCGCGGAAATGCGTAGTTCAGGATCTGCCCCTATGTTTTTAACTGTTTAGACGTATTTTGCCAGTTTTTGTAGCTTCTCTAACAGTCTAATTAATGAAATTATTTTAGCCTTTACACTGGTTAATTGATCTCTTAGCCAGGTCAGCACAGGAAACCAGAAGACAAACTTGATGCCTATAAATACTGTCACTTCTTTAGTTGCGTCTTCTGTTTTCCTGTCCTTAGCTAGTGTCAGGAAGGAAAGATCTTTCTATATTTTTTACTATTGATTTAAGGGCTTAGCTGGCAGCTAAGGCCGCATGGTCCCAAGTCTGGAGACTGGAAGATCCCCAGTCCATTACCTCCAGGGATGAAGTGGTAGACCAGCCTCATTGAGGCACAGATCACTCTGTGGATTCCATCAGGGTGGTTAGTATTAACTGAGCCATGCAGCGGTCTCTTAACAGTTGAAGTGACATTGCCATACTGAAAGTATGTGATTTTGTATGCAATCATGACTGCTGCCATTTTGTTGTGAACCATTATAGTCTATGGGCCCATTATATCCTCTAGACATCAATTTCTTGCAGGATTTCTATGTATTTAAGTTCCCATTAAAATCCTGTATTTTGGTGCAAAACAGTGCTGTTTAGAACAGGGAAACTTTCTCTGGATTGCTCAGCTAATCTGGGGCACCTCTCATTATTGGATTTACGTACTGGGAGCATCAGAATGAAGGAAAAATGGTCTAGTACCTGTATAGACTTTCTTCCTTTTTTCCCGAACCTTCTGAGCCTTCCGAACCTTCCCCTTAATATTTACAGCAGACACAAATAATACACAGAACAAAGAATTAAGGGAGGGGTTTAAATAACACTGGAATATTTATTAAAATTAATTGGAAAAAAAGGGGATTGGTTTTAAAATGGTCCAAGCCATCAATTGACAGAGTGTCTCCTCACTGGCACTTATCCACCTTCTATGGAACCTGGTCTTGCAGTGTTTAGAAAATAACATTCTCTTTCGCACAGAGCACGTGCCAGGGGTAGACAATAGTCTGGCATATGCCCTCTACTGTTTTGATTGGTGCCACTTTCGCCAGCTGGCCCTTTCTGCATCCTTAGCAGGTATTCTTTGCCCTTTCCATATCCAGGCACTGGGCAAGTAGCAATCTTCAGCTTACAAGAGATACATCTGGCTCACTGAGCCAAAGAGGTTTTTTACCTTCAACCGAGCGCTGACAGCATTCCCATTCTATAAACAGCTATGGGCTCAAACCGGATGCAATGAACGAAAAATGTTTAAGACTGCCCGTACTAGTCAAGACTCAGTAACTGCTCACATGAGCTTCCTTAAAACAGACAAATACTGAGTGCTGCCTTGAAATTCAAAGAAATATATTGTCCACTTGCTATATGCTTAACACCAAAACACTAACACTGAACAATCTAAGAACATAGGGCCAGATCCTAAGCTAAGTACGCTAGTGTGTTTACGCTAGCCGATGACATAAACTCTGCTATTTGTATTTACTGCGCATGTGCGCGGCAGATGTTATGCCACGTAACTCCTAACGTATGTACCATCATCGTAAATACGAATGAAGGGGCGGGGATATCAATACGATACCTTTAATTATGCTTTAGAGGTGGAGGGAGCCATTTCAATTGGACAATATGGGCTGGGTTTGGCCATCATGTACGTAAAGGTTTGCAACTGAAATAGGACTCTAGATGGGTGATGCCATGCCCAAAAGATGCTGCCTAAAACTGCACAACAGAAGCTTCCATTATGTACCTCAATGAGTAGATAAACACAGCAACTATAGGGTGCAATTGCACTTCTAATACAATAATGGGGTAGATCCAGAACTACGTTTCCTCGTGTAGCGTATTTACGCATGCGTACCTTCTATACACTCCCCTTGTCACATCCCTTGAATGTATGTATTTTGACCAAGATATGCTTTCCAAACCCTACCTTAACTTTTGGCAACTTAACCGATGTGATCCACACACGTACGTATAGGCAACACGTATTTACGCAGCTAAGCACGCCCATACTGTACACTTTAAATACAAACCCCCGCCTACATAACGTATTTCAGACGTATTTTGGACTCACGTAAAATTGGCACGCCCACACGTAAGTATTTACGTGACACATACGTGAATGGCCCATACGTTCACATTTAAGCTATGTTACGGAGCGTATTTTCTATGATGCGCATGCGCAGTACTTACAAAAACGACTGTGGAGAAGCAAATCTACAGAGTAGCTGGCACCTCGCTGTAATGGGCGGCTGTAACCTGTCTCCTTCTCTATACTTATTACTGCTGCCCTGCTCTAGTGTCTACTCTAGTGAAGGCTTGTGCAGTAGGAGGTGTCAGAAGACATCACCTTCCTGTTTGTCTGTTACACTGCCCAGGCGGGAACTGTTCCCTTTGTCTTGTTGGAGTCAGTCACAGAACTGCACAGACGTGCAGCTCACAGCCTCCTCACACATGTAACCCTTTGCATACAGCCTGAACCTGCAAATCAGACAAGCTGCTGCTTTACCACATCCCTGCTATACTGTGAGTTCCTATTCTAGCAGAACCACCATCTAAACTGCTAAATGCTTTAACCCCTTGTGTACCAACACTGCATAACCTGTTATTACTTGCTGTCTCTACAAATAAACCTAATCTGGTTAAGTGCATATGTGTGGACTACAATCCATATCCAACATCTGCTGTCAGCTATCTTGCACCACAAGACTCTGCCAATAGGTTATGGGCCCAGAGCCGCAAGTTGGAAAAGCGCACCAAACAGAGTAACGGTAGTAGAGGTACACAGAGAAATAATAGGAAACTGATTCATCAGAAAAGTCCTTTATTTAATACAAGAGAGAATGCACAGTACAGGGGCTAGTATGAGCATTGCAAAACTAAAAGGCTCAGATAATTATACGACATGGAAATGCAGCTGATGTGGGAAAAGTTGTGGAAGGTCACAATTGAGCCAGGAGCAAGTCCAAACGCTGATGAAGTGGATAAAGCCATGGGGACCATAGGCTTGGCTGTGGAACAGCACGTGTACTCCATTATCAGCGGGAAAGTGTCAGCCAAAGACATGTGGACCACCCTGCAAATGGCGTATGAAGACAAAGGTCTGATGAGGAGAATAAACTTGAGGCGCACGCTGTACGGGACAAAGTTTAGTGCCTGTAAGGACATGAATGATTACATTGATAGAATACTGTCAATAGCCCAGCAATTGGCATCTGTGGGAGCACAGGTGGATGATGAGGAAGTGGCGATAGCGATGCTGCAAAATCTGACGCCAGATTTGATTTCCTGTGGTAGCTTTGGAGTCCAATGATACCAAACTAATGACAGAGATTGTGAGAGCCAAGCTACTACAGTTCCAAGAACGGATCCCCGTCGAGACAAAAGCTGAGAGTTCTGCCCTACTAACAAAAGGTACAAAGTCCAAAAAGCCCAAGTTCAAGTGCTTTGTATGTCACAAAATGGGGCACAAGGCTTCTGAATGCAGAATGAGAAATTCCAGTGGTGCACAGAAGAAGCGGGACAAGCCAAACGAGTCAGCACTGAATGTGGCAGACAGTCATAAGAAGGATTACTGGTACATGGACTCGGTGGCCATTAGGCATTTCAGCTGCAACCAAGATTGGTTTACTTCATTGAAAGCATGTGAGCCCATTACAGTCAAAGGGATTGGAGATAAAGGGCCTAATCCAGACCTACACCCGCCGTCGCTAGGACGGCGGGCGTAAGCGTAAGATTGGCTGAAAAGCCGATCTGCGCATGCGCCGGGCAACATCTGCGCAAACATGCGCAATCGTGGATCGGGCGTCCGTAGCAGCGCCATAGGGACGCTGGAGGGGACGTCCCCCAGCGTCCCTACGTTCAGGTTAGTGTAGATGGGCGAGGGGAGATAGTTAAATGAGGGTGGGAAGGCGGGCTAAGCGGCCATACACTCCTGTGCGAGCGTATGGCCCCTTCCTTACGCTGGCTGAAGTTAGGGTAGCCTTCAGCCGGCGTAAGGAAGGGGCCATACGCCCACACAGGGGGAGTTTTGGTCAAAATGAACGCCGATACGCTGTGCATTAGTAAGCACAGCACATCGGCGTAGGTCTGGATCAGGCCCAAAATCCTTACTGCTACAAAAGTTGGGACAATCACAGTGCGTCTAAGAATTAAAGGTGAGACTGCCATCACAGACATCCAAGATGTCTTGTTCGTGCCAGATTTGGGAACCAACCTTAGACCCAAGTGTCCTGGAAGAAAAAGGTTACAGAGTCCAATTTGCAAATGCCAAGTGTATGGTGCAAAACAAAAGAGGGACTGTAATTGCAACAGCTACCTGGTGCAACCAACTGTATGTCCTAGACACTGAAGAGTGTTGTACAATGGCGGCTTCTGATTCAAACCAGTCCATGGAGCTGTGGCATAAGCGACTGGGTCATCTGGGATATGACAACGTCCAGAAACTCCTTGATGGGATGGTGACAGGAATCACTGTGAGCGATCCTGAAAGACCGTCATGTGACAGCTGTGTAAAGAGTAAGCAAACACGTTGCCCCTTTCCAAAGTCAGCAACTAGAGCTGAAGCACCTAGCTCTAGTACATACAGACGTGTGTGGTCCTATGGAGCAGGAGTCAATTAGCAGATACCGATACTTCATGACTCTCATTGATGATGCAACAAGGATTACACATGTATACTTTATTAAAGCCAAAAGTGAAGTTGTCAGCAAAATTGCAGAATACAAGAGCCTGGTTGAGACTCAAACAGGTCTGAAATTAAAAGTCTTGAGATCTGACAGTGGTGGAGAGTATGACAACAGGACTTGAGTTCCTTAAAAAATATGGCATAAAGCGTCAACTAACAATCGCTTACAGTCTAGAGCAAAACGTTGTGAGTGAGAGAGCAAACCGTACAATTGTCGAGAGAGCACGGACTATGTTAAGTGACGCATGCCTGAAAAAAAGGTTTTGGGCAGAAGCAGTGTCTACTGCAGTATACCTAAAGAACCAATCACCCACAGTAGCTGTAAAAGGTAACACGCCAGTGGAAGTGTGGTCTGGGAAAAAGCCAAGTGTCAGTCATCTCCGTGTTTTCGGTTGTAAAGCTTATGCGCATATACCCAAAGAGAAAAGACGTAAACTGGATCCCAAGTCAGTGGAATGTACCATGCTTGGATATTGTGAATAAAGTAAAGGCTACAGGCTTTGGGACATTACAAATAAGCGTCTCATAAAATCTAGAGATGTGGTGTTTCATGAAACAGCGCCATCCAGTGGAACAGTGAAACAAGAACCAGAGGAATAATTTGTAACTCTGGATGTACAAACAGCAGAAAGCATGCCTGAACATGTAAGTGTTAATGAGGAGCAACAAGGGAGTTCAGCCTAAGAGATATATTGAGGAATTTGCAAACATAGCTTTTTGTGAACCCCAAAATATATAAGAAGCGAAGTCAAGCAGTGACTGGAAAGAGTGGAAGTCAGCAATAGACACAGAGCTGCCAGCTCTGGATGACAATAATACATGGACTGTAGTTGACAGGCCAAGTAACCGTAAGATGATCTTTTGTAAAAAGCCGAATGCAGACGGAACCATTGCCCGTTATTAAGCCCGTCTTGTTGCCAAAGGATACACCCAAAAATCCGGGATTGACTTCGGAGATATCTTCTTGCCTGTTGCAAGGTACGGCACCTTGAGGTAAGTAATAGCCATTTCTACACTTCATGATTTATTGTTGTACCAACTAGACTTTGATTCTGCTTTTCTAAATGGAGAACTAGTTGAGGAGATTAATATGGAGCCACCTGAGCATTATTGTGAGAATATGTTCCAAGAGGCAAAAGCTTGCCTCTTAAAGAAATCCCGATATGGCCTTAAACAAAGTGGTCGTTGTTGGTACATGAAGTTGGATGCTATGCTGCTAGAGATGAAATTTGTGAGGTCAAAGACTGATCATTGCTTATATCATAAAACTATAGAAGAAACAATGTTCATCATAGTGGTATATGTAGATGATCTGTTGCTAGCAGGCCAAGTGTAAAACATCAGCTGAAACAGAGATTCAAGCTGAAGGATCTAGGCCCTGCAAATCATCTATTAGGAATGAGGATAGTACAAAAAAAAGATGGGACTGTTACAATTGATCAACAAACATATATTGAGACAATACTCAGCAAGTATGGTATGTCTGATGCTAAACCAGTGAGTACTCCTGTTGATAAAAGCATAAAAATGGTAAAAGCCATGTCACCAACAAGCAAGGAGGAGATAGAGGAAATGAAAGAGATCCCTTATCAAAGTGCTGTTGGGAGCTTAATGTATGCAAGTGTTGGGACTCGCCTTGACATAACACATGTAGTGAACTGGGTGAGCCAATTTGCAATCAAAACTGGAAGACAACACTGGATTGCAGTGAAAAGAATCCTAAGATACCTGAAAGGTACAAGTTCATTAAAGTTCAAATTTACAAAATCTAAGGATTCAACTTTGAAAGTTTTCTGTGATGCTGATTGGGGATCAGGGACCTGATTCAGAATTAAGAAAGTACTTAAAATAAGAGAGGAAAGTTACTCCTGGGCTAAACCATGTTGCTTGCAGGGGAGTCTTATTTCATATGTTGCAAACAGTATTAGAGTTGAGAGGTGGCGTTTCCCAGCCCAAGTTTAAATAACAGTGTGATAGTAAAGCTGGTCAGTATCTGTGTGCAGTAAGCAATTCAAAGATATATCCCTGCATGCAAAGAATACAATTAACTTGACTCCCCCTGCAATCAACATGGTTTAGCCCAGGAGTGACTTTCCTCTCCTCTTATTTTAAGCACTTTCTTAAGTCTGAGTCAGACCCCAGATGAGGATGACCGTTGTCCTACACAGGATACTTGTTTGTTTTAGCAGGCGCAGCCGTCAGCTGGGCGAGCAGGAAGCAATCCATTGTTGCCCTATCCACCACTGAGGCGGAGTACATGGCACCCACAGAAACTGCTAAAGAAAATCTATGGATCAAAGAGACCCTATGTGAGTTAAACTTTCTCAAGCAAAGTGATACCATCAACATTGCCTGTGATAATAAAGGAGCAATTGATTTATCTATTGGTACCAAGCACCACGGTCGGTCCAAACACATTGCCATTCGACACCACTTTATCCGTGAATTATTGGAGGAAAAGTCTGTCAAAGTGGATTATATTGCAAGCACGGACAATGCTGCTGATATGTTAACTAAAGGATTGACATCACACCTGCTGAATATGTTCCTGACAAAGTGTGGACTGGAATATATTTGATTAATGTTGATTTGTTTCACTGTTTACTTGTTTTATTTCATAACCCATGTTTTCGGTTGCAGGAAAACTTCATTGAAAAAATGTGTTTTAATAAAGTGTGATGTTTTATACATGTGACCGGAGACAGCCCTGAGCGAGGGGGGGTGTTGGAGAGTAGAGCTCTCAGTAACCTGTCTCTTTCTCTATACTTATTACTGCTCCCCTGCTCTATTGTCTACTCTAGTAAAGACTTGTGCAGTAGGAGGTGTCAGATGACATCACCTTCCTGTTTGTCTGTTACACTGCCCAGGCGGGACCTGTTCCCTTTGTCTTGTTGAAGTCAGTGACAGAACTGCACAGACATGCAGCTCACAGCCTCCTCACACAGTTAACCCTTTGCATACAGCCTGAACTTGCAAAGCAGACAAGCTGCTGCTTTACCACATCCCTGCTATACTGTGAGTTCCTATTCTAGCAGAACCACCATCTAAACTGCTAAATGCTTTAACCCCTTGTGTACCAACACTGTATAACCTGTTATTACTTGCTGTCTCTACAAATAAAGCTAATCTGGTTAAGTGCATATGTGTGGACTACAATCCATATCCAGTGTTCACCCCAGAAAATGTTGCCACCCGGGTGGTATTAAATAGCAGCTGGGTGGGAGCAGTGAAATACTTTGCAATAATAATACTTGACGGGATCCAGACATACATTCACACTGCGAAACGCCTCGCTGGTGCTGCACTACTGGGAACAAAGCTTTTACGGTCCATTGGAGCACAACCAAGACTGAAAGCTGGAGATCACAAACAACGTTTTGGTCAGGTTTGGCCGGGTGGTAAGTTAAAATTGCCGGGTGGAGCACTCGGCTAAAATGCCCTGGGGAGAACACTGCATATCCAACATCTGCTGTCAGCTATCTTGCACCACAAGACTCTGCCAATACTGAGGGTGTCCATCTTATGGCTCTGTGGTCAGTTGTACACTGAGCACATTCAGAACTGTTGCCATGAGAGACAGGCCCTGATTTTTCTATTTAGAAACGGAAAGAAACAAATTTCATAGTTGTAAAGTGTTAAATGTTCACTTATTTTACAATTCCTTTCTCACTGTTAAAACAAACCTGGTTTTGTAGAAGATGTATGTTAGATAGATCCTATTAGTTATTAATCATTCTGCCAAACTATATTCAAACAACAAGCGTGTTACAATATTGCATCAAGATAAAAGATTACATTCTATTCTTCTGGAAAATACATTTAAAATTACCATCAGCTGAATAATAATGCCTTTTTGTATTGAACGTGACTCGTAATTCTGGGACACAAAGGACTCGGGCATAATTCTCTACATTGCTCATCATTGCCCATTATACCCAAAATGAGGATAAAAGGGATTTTTCCTATTTTCATCATGGATTCATAATTTTTTTCCCCAAATTAAATGAATATATTTTCATCTAGAAAAAGTTACCAATTTTATTAATGCAACTTAACTGATTTAATTTTTAATGTAGAACGTGCTCTCTGTTATAACAGTTGGCCTATCACAGCCTTAACTAGGGATTTCATATATTGTGGCATACCTATTGACACATCTCTATCTACTCTCACCTCACTGACTTTTCATTGCCGAGAGCCTGCAGGCAAGTCTATCCTGGCCATCAGGGGCTTCAGTAAATACCATGCTCTTGGTTAGACTCCGCACCCTGCTACTCCATCACTCATGGGATGTTCTTTTTCTGTTCTCTCACAAACTGTGTTCCTTTCCTACAGCAAACTGGCTCCACATGGCAACTGTTTACGTCAAAACATTTGCACCAACCCTGAATCATGTCTAAGTCTAGGGGTCTGACCCTCTAAGACCTTAAATTAGGACACTTCAAATGCATTAAAAAGGTCAGAAATCACTTCTGAAGTATTCTTCATGTGTCAAGTTTTTATATTAAAAAAATGTAATATTGTTTACTGTTATTTCAGAATCATGGCAATAAGCAGAACCTCCATTTACATTGTAAAGCTAGACACTGTGCTACTCTATTCATGGGCAATGTATCTGGATACACTTCATGCAGCTGCATTCCGTGCAGCATTTATCATCCACAATAGGTGGATGCTTAAGCATTGAAATCAAACAATACTTAAGGTAGGGTACTGTGTGCATATTGTAAGTCCAGTATATGTGTGCATGTGTACAAGCAAAATGCAATCACTTTGCCCTCCTTTGCGAGCAAAAAACTAGTATTTTGCGTAAGTCAGAATCCATACTTGTCTTACAATGAGACATACATAGCAATGTATAGATGAGCAGTTGTACGAGTGTATGAACAGTGCTTTTATGAGATCAGTAAAGAAATTCAGTCTATATATTCTATATTTTTATTGATACCACTAATAAAGCGAACACTTAAAATAAAAATTAATATTAATAGAAAAAAACACTTGCATGTTGAAATGGAAACACACACACTCATGTCTACAGTATGTAAGTAAGCTATTATTTTACCACATTATTGGATAGGCTGATTAATCATACCTCCCAACATTTGAGAATTCGAAAGAGGGACAAAATTTTGCGGCCTGGTAGAGGGGGTGTGTCTTGTACCACCCAGTGGGCATGTCTGGGAAAGTGGGCATGTCTTGCACCACGGGTCTAATGCCTGCCCCTCCCTTTTAACAACCATCCATGTCTACCTCTTATTATTAGGCTTGTCATCCTTATCTGCCCCTTTATTAAATTATCTCTATGTCTGCCCCTTATTATTATGTGCAGCCTCCATGTCTTCACCTTATTACGTCCAGCTTCCATATCTACCTCTATATTGTTTGTCAAGCCTCCATGTCTGCCCCTTGTAATGTCCAGCCTCCACATCTGCCCCTTGTAATTTGCACCCTCCATGGCTGCCCCTTGCAATGTATAGCCATGTCTGCCTCTTTATTATTTGTCCAGCCTCCATGTGTGCCCCTTATAATGTCCAGCCTCCATGTCTGCCCCTTGAAATGTCCAGCCTCCATGTCTGCCCCTTATTTCTAGCCTCCATTCTCTGCCCCTTATGTCCAACCTCCATTGTCTGCCCCTTATTTCCAGCCTCCAATGTCTGCCCTTTTAAATGTCCAGCCTCCATGTCTGCCCCTTATGCCCAGCTTCCAATGTCTGCCCCTATGTCCAGCCTCAATTGTCTGCCCCTTTAAATGTCCAGCCTCCAATGTCTGCCCCTTTAAATGTCCAGCCTTTATTGTCTGCCCCTTATTTCCAGCCTCCATGTCTGCCCCTTTAAATGTCCAGCCTCCATTGTCTGCCCCTTATGTCCAACCTCCACTGTCTGCCCCTTATGTCCAGCCTCAATTGTCTGCCCCTTTAAATGTCCAGTCTCCAATGTCTGCCCCTTTAAATGTCCAGCCTCCATTGTCTGCCCCTTTAAATGTCCAGCCTCCATGTGTCCTGCCTCCATTGTCTGCCCCTTATATCCACCCTCCATGTCTGCCCCGTATGTCCAGCCTCCATTGTCTGTCCTTTATGTCCAGCCTCCATGTCTGCCTCTTATTTCCAGCCTCCATGTTTGCCCCTTATTTCCAGCCTCCATTGTCTGTTTCTTATGTCCAGCCTCCATTGTCTGACCCTTATTTCCAGCCTCCGTTGTCTGCCCCTTATTTTCAGACTCCATTGTCTGCCCCTTATTTCCAAACTCCATTGTCTGCCCCTTATGTCCAGCCTCCATTGTATGCCCCTTATGTCCAACCTCTGCTGTCTGACTCTTATGTCCAGCCTCCATTGTCTGCCCCTTAGTTCCAGCCTCCATTGTCTTCCCCTTATTTTCAGCCTCTATTGTCTGCCCCTTTAAATGTCCAGACTCCATGTGTGCCCCTTATGTCCAGTCTCCATTGTCTGCCCCTTATGTCCAGCCTCCATTATCTGCCCCTTATGTCCAGCCTCCATGTCTGCCCCTTATTTCCAGCCTCCATGTCTGCCCCTTATTTCCAGCATCCATTGTCTGCTCTATATTTCCAGCCTCCATTGTATGCCCCATATGCCCAGCCTCCTACGGCAGCCCTGTAGGACCAAATTTGTTTCTAGAATGGCAGTGACCGCATAGGTTCAGTCACTGCCATTAACAGTAACAGATTTGGGGGTATATTTACAAAGGAATTTTGCACGCAATTTTAATTCAAAATGTCTCGCCACGATTTTCAGGTGATTTGCAGCGTGAATTCACCGAATTCACTAAGCTGCGAATTGCCTATGAATCCCGCGAGATGTGGCGCTTTTGCAAGGTGTAAATCGCGGTGCTTTTCTGTAGAGAAGCACCGCGATTTGTCCTAGAAAAAATCATGGCAACTCGCGGGAGAGGAAAAAATAAAAAAAAACAACTGCTGCATGGTTGAAAGCCTTAGCCATGCTGTGCTGATAGAACTACAAAGCTAAACATTGCTTAGCCTTGTAGTAATATCAGCGTGAGCATGGTAAGGCTTCTTACCATGCAGTGCTGTGTGTGGTGCGCGTAACAAAAAAAAAAAGTCTGCACAAAACATACATTAGCACATTAATCAAAGTGTGAATGTAAAAAAACATTTCCCTGACTAATAATGTCCCCTAATGTTTGCACTTACCTCCGATGGCCACTGTGTCCTATACTAACTGTGTATGAATGTAGTGTGTGGTATAGTAAAAGAATAAAAGTTTTTGTCAGTCATTGTTTGCTGTCATCTTTCTTGGGAAGCCTTGTTTGCAAAGTAGAATCTTCTTCAGTTGATTGGAGCCTGTCGTCTGGTTGCTTGCAGTGGAATCCCCGTTGTTCTGGTCCGGTCCTCTGGCTCTTCGGTACTTGACACTGCGGGGACAGGCTCCTTCTTCTTCTTCTTTGACCATTCGGTCGCTAGTGGTCATCCTTTATCTAGCGAACCGAATGATCATTAGGAGTAGGCCAGAAGAAGAAGAAGGAGCCTGTCCTTAGCCTTGTAGTTCTATCAGCACAGTATGGCTAAGGCTTTCAAGCATGCTGCGGTCGGATGACACACAAAAAAACACATGTCAACTAGACTGACTTGCAGGGTGAATTGTCACTAAATTGCCTCTTGGTAAGGGTGAATTGCTAAACGGCGATTTAATGGTGATTTTACTGCAAGTTAGTCAAAACGACCTTTGTCAATACTGAGTTGTATGTGTAACATTGAAAAAAATCACACTGGCTCTGCGATTTTACAGATGCCTAAACTCACGTGAGTTTACTTTTAGTGAATACGGAGATTTGATATTCACAGCAAATTCATGCGATTTTAGGCAATTTTTTCAAAATCGCGTTTTGTAAATATACCCCTTGGTCCATGATGTAAAGCCCTACCGCATACATAGCGTGGCAGGGGCTTTACAAAAAAAACAAAAAACAACTTTTTCCCGAGAGTCTGATCTCTCGGGACAAGTTGTGTAGTGGGCGGGACAGTCCCCCGAAAGCAGGACTGTCCCCCTGGAATTGGGACACTTGGGAGGTCTGGATTAATGGTTAACTACATCTTCCATTCTGTTCATAATATGCTAATTCTTCTCTTCTCTTTCTACAGCCTGCCATGCTTTGTGCCAGGCCACTGAGTTCCCCACAAGTTTGGCCAGGCCATAAACAGGCTTAATGTTTAGTAAAGTCCTTCCAGTTTTACCATTTAAATAGTCTGGCAAAGGTCCAGTCAGGCAGCAATGAGCCAGGGGCACCATATATTACACCACTGATAATTATGCTCCTGGAAAGTCTAAATTGGCTTCTCATTTTTAGGAGATGGAAATATGATGTGTGGAGCCCACCAGGAATCTCCCAGTGGACCATTCCAATACACTATTTGGCTCTCCATATTTGATAATCAGCTTTTGGTAGTCTTTCTCTCCACAGCTTTCAGATTTCAGGGCAGCTGTCATTCCAGCTGCTTGCACTCTAATACTGTATGTAGCCATCAGGAAGAAGTGCATCTGCAATTTTGTAAGGACACATCAGTCTCTCTACTGTATGTCCTCCCCTATCTTGCTTAGGGCTTCATGATTTCTTAATATGGTTCTGGTAACACAAGTTTAAACAGATGTAATATTATTATGCTTTTTACTGCTATTGAAATGCATATGAGGGAATATCATTTCATGGGTTGAATCTCTTTTTAAATCTTTCATAAATCAAATCTTTCTTGGAAGAAACAAAACATACAAGGATAAAATGTGAAAGTGCAGCGTGTTTTCCTAAGTTAATCAGAGCAATGTATCTAGGACATGCTTTTTCACATGAGTTCTGAATATAAAATTGCCCATGTATATTTTAAAGGTGTCTGCGAATCAGAGAAACATTGGTGAATTCAGTTTTATAGTATAATTAGCTGCATGGTTGTATAGAGAGCATCTATACTGAGCTTAAATAGCTTACAGAGCTATAGCAACAATAAGTTCCATATGTGTAGAACAAGCACCTGTGTTTCAGGAATACTGTGCCCGCTGTATTGCTATTGACTTTTAAACTACATAACAGCTTGAATTCTATCCTCTAAATATCAATGTTGGCAAGAGGCAGAGATTTGTATCACCATATTAGTATTAAAACATTTCTGTATGATCTGTATACTGATCAGAATTATATGTATTTTTTATACATTTAAATGATCAGTCTAGTAATAAGGAAATAATACAAGCCAGGGCCATTCTGCCACCCGACACAGAGCCCGCAATATAGCTTGTTATTTGGCCCATATATTTAAGATGAAAGGATTTAAACAGTAACAGTTGCTCCTCCCTCTTGACTTTCCACCCTCTTGCTTGATGATGTATGATTTTCATTGAATGAGGAGATCTGTTAACAGGGAAATGGTCCACCACACTTCTATCAGCTTTGCTTATGCTTACTCATTTTATAAGGTCTTTGTCATAGTGATACAGTGAGTGCCTTTAGTGATTATTACTTTCCCGGTTTGGATTGGTCCTGTGGGTCTAGATTTTTAGACTATGTATAAAGGCTGGACTGTGTTTTGCAGACTTTACTGAGAAAGGAATATATAATGTGTGCTGACAACTGAATCTGCAGTTGCATTTGCATTATTTGTAAATATAACCTGGCACTATCTTCTTAGCAGCTGTTGGGATTACTCACTGGGGGACATTTATAAAACTACATAGCAAACATATTTTGGAAATATTACAAAACCCACACAATTTTCCTGTGAGCTGTTGTATCCCTTTCACAGATATGTACACCTTTCTGGTAAGCAGCACTGGGCTTTATCAGTCAGGGTTGCTGGAACCATACAGGGGAGACTCATCATCATTCTTCCCAGCACTAGGCCAGTCAGAACAGGAGATGCATTTTTTAGAGAGATTGAAGTATCATAAATGCAAAATGTATGGTCTTCCTCCCTGCTGTAACTAGATCTAGGTTCTAAAAGTAGTAGGGTTCTTACTTTCACACTTGGCCAAAAACCTGGGACTCTGCAAAAATCCTAGTATTTGGTGGCAGTTTAAAACCGCCACTTCCGGTCGAAGTCGAAAGACCCGGGACTTCGACCAAGCAAAAATAGAAGGGTTATTCCCGGGTCCTAACCAGGAAAGGTGGCAGTGTGAATGGTACAGGGTTGTTTTCAACCTTTGTTTTTTCACATTGCCACCTGATTGGATGCAGAAACAGGCAGCATGTAATGATGTCATCATATGCTGCCTTTCCTCATATAGGAAGATGGCGCATTGGCGGGAGGATGAGATTGTGGAGCTTCTCAACATTCGTGGTACGGAGGCTAGCAAAGAACAAATATCAGCCACTGTAAAAGACGCACGTATCTATCACAATATTTCAATGGAGGAGCATGGAATAATTAAGATGCAACAGCAGGTTGTAAACAAACTCAAAGCTTTAAAGAAAAAATTCACAAAAGTACATGATGAACAAGTCCCCTTTAAATGACATCATTTCAAGCAGCCAATAAGAGATTCTTTCTATAATGATTGACAGTTGCTTGACATGCCAGACCCGGGAAATTCATTGTTGGTGTGAAAGGGACAGAACCGGGAATTTCCTGGGTTTTTGTGCACTTAAAAGTGTCTTTTTTTTTTTTTGACCCGGCATTTGTTCCCATAACAACCCGGATTGAAAATCCTGGTTTTTTCGGCGTTGGCGGTGTGAAAGGGGTATAAAAGAGAAGGAATATATCTGCGCTCTCAAATAAGTCTAGAATTCCCAATATACATTTACTCCAGCAGCTGCAACCAGGGATGACCAATCCCTAAAGAAAAAATATATATGTAACAAATATGGAATCACTCAGAGATAAATGTATAAAAATATTTATTAAAGGAATAATTCCTCAACACCAAAATTCAATACAAATCTCAATAAAATATTTTAAAAAATAATATCTGACTTATGAATGCAACATTATTAATTGATCAAACTTATAACAATTCATAACACATTAGATCATGGACAACAATATAATATAATCATATAGCACCTAAGAATAAAATATATAAAGATAAAGGCTTTTAGCTGGAAGAAGGTCCCTGGATAAACAATTTCCCCTGTGGTAACTGTCTTTAGCTATATAAATATAGCAGATCTCATATGCTGTAATAATCCACTGACGGTAATAATGTTTCCAAATTTTTTAGCAGCAATAACAATGTAATGATAGAAATCCACTGCCTGATGAATCACAAATGTGCACTATGTGACACAGCGCATATAGTGGGACTCGCTTGGCTTAGATATGATTGTTAAATGTTATTCTTCCAAAGGATATAAATCATATAACTAGATATCCATTTCTCAGACTGTATATAATAAATCACTCATTTGGAATAATAGATGATCACAAGTTCATGCTTTCACCATGGTGGTGAACGACATAATAAATAATGTGTATCCAATCCAATTTCAAAAACATATCTGTAATAGAATTGGTGAATATTCTGTCCTCTGCAAGTATTATACAATAACAATTGGCTGTGCAAATTAGAATTATGCAATTTATATCAGGAAATGCTAGAAATATCCATGCAGGTCAAACGGATAGCAAACATTATCTGTGTACTATTTTCTGTTAACACGGTCTTTGGATGATATATAGAGAGTCTCACCCTTCTCATATGATCAGGAATATCCAAAATAGGGAGCCGATATGATTAACGGTACAAGACCTTGCAGTGCAGGAATCAGTTGTTACTTTGGAACGGTCTCGCGGTTGAGCGGCTCTCAGGATACCTGCTGCTTGATAGATCAGCTGTGAGTTTCTAAATAGCCTGGGCAGCTGTGCTGTTCTCCAGGTGACCACTGCTCTCCTGTTTAGCAACTGTGCACTCACCATAAAAGAAATGTTATCCGATACTTGAAATCTTCAAAAGCATCCACATAAAAGTCTTGAATAAAAGTCAGATTATTAACACTAAGTACCTAACGCGTTTCTCCACATTGGTTTCATCAGAGAGGGTAAGCAGGAGGTAGTATTCACCTTGTTTAAATAGTAATTACACAGGTGATGAATAATTAAGTTGTAGTTATCGTATCGGATCTATATTATCTAAAATCAAAACACAATTTCAAAACCAATAATAAGTGGTAAGTACCATGTACTGATTCCATATATAGATAGGTCCATAACTGTGCTACAAGTAAACATAACTTAACACACAATACACACAAATAACAATGAAACGATGTATATGGTAGACACAGAGAATCTCAGTATTTAAAAGGCCATACCTCATTAGTTTATTTATCTCTATATCAAAACTAAAAATTTTAATACAAACATAAATTCAAATACAAATAAATAAGAATACAAATGAAATAAAATGTAAAATAATAATTAATATAGGGTAATGATATATCATGCTTATAAGCTATTAGTAGTAGATATCATAAGAACAGGTTATAATATATTAGACTCCAAACACGTGAAATCAGCATACTATTTCTTCAGTATATAACATATTTGTAGGCATGATTTAGAGCTCCAGATCATCATAAGAATTCTAAAAAAAACTACAACTAATACAACAAGGAAGAAATGATCTTAATTATCTAATTCAATAGAATTATTTAGACCATTAGGTGACAAGGTATTCAACCTGAATATCCAAAATGATTCCCTCTTACATAGTAGAGGGAATCTGTCACCTTCTCTGGCTGTAGATTTTAAGGATTTCTATCCTAAACCCTCTCATAACAGCATCCTAACCCTAATACTTAAATCAGCATTTAGTATAATACTCACCGGCCAATGGGCCTGATCCAGAGGTACGATGTAGCGCTGAGCGTGCTAATGCTCAGCGTTACATCGCTGCCTCCCCCTGGCACTCCCCCTGTTCGTGCGTATGAACCCTTCCTTACGCCGGCTGAAGGCTACCCTAACTTCAGCCGGCGTAAGGAAGGGGCCATACGCTCGCACAGGAGCGTATGGCCGCTTA
>WWET01002549.1:117705-132245 GCA_011038615.1 Limnodynastes dumerilii
CCATCCCCATTGACTCCCTCCCGGCCCCTCCGCTCTGCTGGTGGCCGTTGCCTCAACTCTAACCTGATAACTACCTCTCACTCCCGCATCCAAGACTTCTCCCGGGGCGCCCCTCTCCACTTACCACACCCTATCAGGCAATCCAGCACCCTCCAATCCTTCAAACGCTCCCTCAAAACCCACTTCTTCAGGCTAGCCTACCCTTCCTCCACCTAAACTTACCTGCCCTCCCCATCTTTATCACTGTCTCCTGTTTATTTGCCCTCTCTCAATTAGCATGTTAGCTCTTATGTGCAAGGTCCTCCTCCCTCCTGTCACCACCCCTCTACCTTGTCCTCATCACTTCCCACCTTTTTCTCTCTACTTTCTGTCTCTGTCCTTATTCACCTGCTTCTACACACATATCCAGCATCTTCTCTCCTTACATATTGTTATGTTTTGTTTTTTTGTACTGTATAGTAATTTTACTTTGTACATGTATTGTGTTTCTTATTCATGTTTTTTATACCCTCTGTTAATTATTGTATTGAATTGTATATGTAACTATTGTCTTTGCTATTGCCTCTGTATGGCACCTTATAAATAAACGTTAATAATAATATCTATCTATCTATCTATCTATCTATCTATCTATCTATCTATCTATCTATCTATCTATCTATCTATATAGTTTATAGGTTATATAGATTAACCCCTGACGAAAGTTATTAAATAACTGAAACGTTGGAACACCCAGTACTGACTGGACTCTTTATTAACGTTCTATAAAGCCTTGGAGTGACGCTTAACCTCGACTATATCTATCTATCTATCTATCTATCTATCTATCTATCTATCTATCTATCTATCTATCTGGCCAGGCAACAGCAATCATGAGGTACACTCGTGTTTCTGCAACCCTCCATCAAACCTTAATAGATTAAATAAAATAATAATAATACAGACATAATAGACTATACAGTTGATACAGTTATATGGATTATTAAAATCTAACTGTAACATATTTGGAGTGGTATACTTGATGTAATAGGTATATATGCTGTAGATACAGAATGAGAAATTGGACACACACACAAATGCATACCTGAAGTAAGTGTGGAAGTATTATAAATGTGTGTGTATGTGCTGTGTGTGTCTATGTGTATCTTACATAAAATAAATACAAGTTACTTCCTAGTTACTATTACTATAGGCCCCATTTAAAAGCGCCTCTTTAAAAATAAAATAAAACTATTTATTACCCCCTCCTCCCCCTTGATTAGCAAGTTAAAAATGATAATAATTATAAAAAAAAAAAACACACATTGGACCTTATCCCCATCTCCATCGGCAATAAAACACAGAGGAGGGGACAGCACGCCCCTGGCACCCCCCTGCTTCTTACAGAGTTCTGGACACTTAAATGTCCAGAACCCTACTTTAACTTAACCGCACGGATCTGTGCCTGCACGGACACAGATCCATGTGGAAGTGCCTCTCCCCACCCCTGGCACTTAATTAGCATAGCTAACCTCGCCTGTACACCAGGGTTTAGCCATGGGTAACTTCAATGCCGGCCCCTCTCATGGAAGTTCTTCCATGCAGAACAAAGTCATTCCTGTACGTAACATCTGGCGCACCCATGTGCCGATGTTACATGTGAAGGGGACTTACGCAAATGACTTGAATGTGTCCCCTGTGCCTAAATATGAATCAGGACTATTGTTACTTCAAGGCGTAACAAGATGACAACACTCCATACGTGCAAGGATAGGCAAAGGAGGGACAATTGCACTGTGTGTATGTGTATGCATGGAGTGTACTGTGCATGTGAGTGTATGTGTGTGTATGGAGTGCTTTGTGTGTATTTAGTGTATTGTGTGTGTATATTTGGAGTGCACTGTCTGTCTGTCTGTCTGTCTGTGTGTGTGTGTGTGGAGTGTACTGTGTTTGTGTGGGTATGTGTGTGTTTTGAGTGCACTGTGTGTGTGTGTGTATGTATATGGGATGATCTATGTGTATTTATCTGGAGTGCAGTGTGTGTGTATATGCAGAGCCGCTGGGGGAGGGGGAATGCCCATCACGGGCTTGCACTGTTGCTGATTTTTTTATTTTTTTATTCAATTTATCCTTTTTTTTCATTTTATTAATTTGGAAACGCTGGCTGCCTTTATGGAAATAGTAGTGGCAGCCGGCACTATACTGCAGGGGTTGTGGCGTGCAATAGCAGGATTTTCACTGATTGATGTCTATGATCCACCTATGAGCAGCTATTCTGTGCTGTTCATAGGTAGATCAGAAATGTCAATCAGTGACAATTAGAGTGCTAGAGAGATGGGGATCGGAGAGATTAGAGGCAATGCAGAGAGAGGGTGCTGGGATAGAGAAAGGATACAGGGATAGGAGAATCAAGAGAATGTGAATGTATTTTGTGGATAGATAGTTATGTGTATTTGTGTGTGTGACAATAGTTATGTGTATTTGTGTGTGTGACAGTAGTTATGTGTATTTGTGTGTGCAACAGTTATGTGTAGTTGTGGGAGTGTGTGTCAGTGTCAGTTATGGTCTGTGCATCTCTTCTGTATTGCATAATGCAGGGGAATTGCACTGTCCCAGGATTGCAGACCAGATGCGACAGAAGAAGGAAATGAGTCTATCAAAATCCAGTGTAAGGTAGGTTCATAGTTTAATTTATGTATATAATTCATGTATTTTGTGTCACACTGTGTGTGTGTCTATATATGTATATGGAGTGCACTGTGAGTGAATATATGTATATGGGGTGCACTGTATGTGTTTATGTATGTGGGGTGAACTGTATGTGTGAGAGAGATATATTATAGAAAAAACTAGTAAGCGCTATATTAGACACCAAATATAAAATGCAATGCACAAATGAAGTAATCAAAGTTGCCCAAGTTATTACAATATAATATATCTTTATTAAATGAAATCATAATACCATAAAACATATACACTCACAAAACATCGACAGTCCTGTACTATATAGAAACATTCAATTTGTAAATGAAAAGACAAACAGTAGAAGGATAATCTCAAACAATGCTCCAGTAAAGGTGGTCTCACATATATGGTATACATTCACTGGTATCCCACACTCTCGGTACCTCCAATACAGGACCAGTTGCTGAAGGGTGTTGGAGGAGAACAGACGTGTGTTGCTGAGCTCTTGTGGCCTTCGTCCTAGAAGGAGTTGAAACCGATTGGGATGGAGCTTCCTGGGGCTGATCACCAGTAGAGTCCTCTGGCTGGGCCTGGGCCTGGGCCACCTCGCATTCCATCTGAGTACAGCAAGGATGTTATGGAAACAACAGAAAGTGGAGCTTTTACGTCCACATTGAAAGGACTGCACAAAACAGAGACTCTGGTAAGCTGTGTGTGTGAGGCTAACACCATGGCTGACTCCCGGATGTATGAAGCTAATACTCTGGTGAGTGTGGACTTTTTGCAAACAGGAACCCTGTATGATGTTATTACAGGGGCTAAACCTGGTAATCCGGAATGTGAAGTTAACACTCTGGAGGCTGTCTCTGGTTGTGATGCTAACACCGCAGTAGAAGCCCAAGAGTATGAAGCTAATACTTCTGCTAAAGTGGCCCAAAGATGCAAAGAGAAGAAGGGTTACGTGAACCCTGGGGTGAAGGTGCAGTGCAATATCTGTCATAGAGAAGGTCATGGTAAAGGTGTCCTAACGAGGATATGGAAGGCAGAATCCAGGACGACGGCTTGAGAGCTGCCTGTGGAGAGTCTGCTGACTTGATGACTTCTGGGAGTACCCTTTCTGCATCTTGTGGAGGAGTAAATATGGACTGGGTGACACAGATGAATAAAGAGGAGGTGGAATCTGAAATTAGGATCAGAAAAAAATCTATATTAAAATTAAGGAAAAGGGTTCAGAACCTGAAGAAACAAAAGACACGTGCTTACAGCAGAGACAGAGCTGTTATGGGACAGAAATTGTCTGTAATGGAGGAAGAGGAAAAGCAAGTTAAGGCAGGTTTGCAGTCCCTGAACAATGTTCTCTTAGGTGAGAGACTGTGCAAAGTGTTTCCTCCTAATAATGAAGCTCAGATTGCAGCTGTGTCAGTGGGGCCAAGCCTTCTGACTCAGATCTGTGATATGGAAGAGTCTGTCTTACCCTCCGGCGTTATAGTGAAACGGAGGGTTCTTCTGGTGAGGACCGGAGGGATGTAAGGAAGCAAAAAAGATTAGAGTAAAGATCCTACAGTCCTATCACCCTGTAAGGATGGCTTCCCAACCTATAAGGTTCGCCACCATTAATGTGGTGTCTATCCTGTCCGAACACACTAGATATTTGGCCTTCGATTCAACACACTTGAGGTTGATATTTTGTTTTTGCAGGAGACTAGGGTGAGGACCCTTCCCGATCTTCACAAATGTAAGCGTGAGTGGTGGAAGGGTCCTTCCTTTTGGTCTCTTGCGGCCGAGCCGTACGGTGGGTTGGCAGTCCTTTTTACTGATATGATAACTGTTCAACGGGTGATAGAATTAGACGTGGGAAGATGTATGGTGTTGGATATCACTTTGATGGGACAAAGCCTGCATCTTATTAATATTTATGAGCAGGAAGTGGGGCAGGAAATGTCTTTTCGAAGAGATTAAACCCTTCCTTTTTACAGGAAGGGAGGTTGTCTTTGGTGGTGACTTCAACACCATTATTAAGCCAAAAGACAGAGGAGGGGCAAAGACAACCCTTAGCTATGACACCAATTTTCTAGTAAGTATGGCTGGTCTTGTGGATGTGCATGTTCGACACTTCCCAGACCACACAGGGTTCCCTTTCTATAGAGGTAGATGTAGGTCTAGGATAGATAGGTTTTCTGTTAAGGAGGGTTCGGCTACCTTGCTAAGGGTGGTCGAGTTCTCCGATCACCTTATTCTTTGCGCGGCTTTATGCATCTCAGAAACCCCTCAGAAAGGTCTGGGCTTGTGACGCCTTAACTCTCTGCTCTTGGGGGAAGAGGAGGTAAGACAATCATTTAGGAAATTCTTTCAACTGCAGGAGTCACTTTTGAGAACGAATGTCTGTAGGTCTGAGTAGTGGGAGATATTTCTTAGTTCTTTCATCGCCTGGTAGCCGCGAGAAACTTGAGAAAGAGCAATACTTACCAGTCCTTGAGAAGGAAACTTGATTTCCTGATCTCTGGTCAGGGAGATAGTAGGGAAATCTCCCGGGTGAAGGCTTGGATGAAGGAGTGTCAATACAGTCGGTATGCTTCTTTGGTTCTGGAGAGGGATTATGGAAAATACCACTTGCCGGACCCCTTCCAGAGCTGTAAGAACTCGGTTGTTCGTAAGGAGGTGAGGGGGTTGCGTGACATGCAGGGGGTACTGCAGGAGTCCCAGTCGGGGATCCTTGGGTTGATCAACTCCTTCTTCAGCCTCCTATCTGAGAAATCACTTGACAGGGAAATGATGGAGACATTTCTAAGGGACACTCCTGGTATAGGGAAACTACAGGGCTCTCTTGATGCCCTTGGTGATGAGATAACAGTGAAGGATTTCAGGACAGCCATAGACTCCTTGTCTATGAAGCGTGCCTCGGGTCAGGATGGGTTAACATGCGAGTTTTATAAAACCTTTTCTAATGTCCCGGCCCCTCGCCTCAAGGTAGTGTTTAATGAATGCCTGGGTGAGGGTTTACTACCTCCTTCCATGAGGACATCTGCTCTTGTCTTGTTGTCAAAAGGAAAAGACCCGTCTGCTATTGAGAACTGATGCCCCATAGCCCTTCTTAATGTGGACAGAAAGATTCTGGCAAAGATACTGTTTAACAGAATTTCGACAATTGCGGAACTGTTGCTTTCTCCTTTCTAGCACTGCACTGTGAAGAGTCGGAGAACTTTTAGTGTTGTTCTATGTGTTCGGGAGGTCATAGAATGGTGCCGTGCTGGGGAATTAGGCAAGTGCTGGCTGGCACTGGATCAGGCGAAGGCATGGGTTAATCATAAGTACCTTTGGGTCTTACTTAGACAGTATGGTCTTCCAGAGCGGGTGGTTAATTGACTTGAAGTAATATACAAATCGGCTGAGAGGTTCCCTCTTGTTAATGGTTGGGTAGGTCCTGCTTTCGTGGTTGATTCAGGTGTCAGACAGGGATGCCCCCTGAGCCCCCTCTTGTATATGTTCGCTATCGATCCCTTCATTCGGAGGGTGGAGAGCAGCACCTAAGTGGAGAGGGCTGATACTGGGCCCGGAGAAGCCTCTGAAGGTAGTGGCCTACGCGGATGACATCACCCTGGTTTTGTCTGATGAGGCGGAATCAGAGCTGGTGACGGCTGAAATCTGTAGATACTCGGAAGCCTTGTGCTCCGTGATCAATCAGAAGAAGAGTAAAGCTCTCTGGTTGGGGGTGGAGGGTGAACAGTTCGTTCTCCCGAACACTTTCCCTCAGGCTGGTTCTGTAGTTAAAATTTTAGGTATCAAATTTGGCCACAGCGATTGTACCCTTCTAAATTGGGGAGAAAGGCTGGAAGAAGCTTTTGCTAAAGTAGAGTGTTGGAAGAAATGGTGACTGTCTCTTCGGGAAAGGGTTGACCTTATCAAGACTTACCTGCTTCCAGTAATTTTGTATGTCAGCTATGTGTATATTTTGCCAGAAGCTTTATGGGCCCAGGTTTATGCAATTTTCTTCCAGGTGCTCTGGGGGAATAGGCTGAACCTCATTAAGAGAGTTGTGGCCTACAGATCTAGGAGGGAAGGGGGCCTGGGTATGGTGAACCCAGTGACCTTCTATTTAACAACGTTTCTTTCTATGCATCTTAAAGGTCTCTTATTGGAGACTCCTCCTAGATGGGTAGAGGGGTTCCGTGTGTGGGTGTGCCCCTTTCTCAAGAACTGAATAAGTGGAGGGTCAGTGAAGAGCTTCCCGAGTTCCACATGGGTATCTTCCGGCCTACGTGCTCTTGTGCTTGAAGGTGACAAGGAGATGGCACCTGGAGGTGGGGGAGGTCAAAAACTCCTTTAGGAGGGAGATGGAGAGGAGAATTTTGCAATCTCACTTCTGGGAGCCCCTGTCAGGATTGCCCGGGTGATGTTTGCTCAGAGGCTATAGCTCTTATCACTGATGAGAGAACATACCTCTGAAGTATAGAGACATTGCCTGGCTCTCTTTTCACGGGAAGCTCTATGTTAGAGAGAACTTGAAGAATAGGAAAGCCGATGATCGTGGTTGCCCACGTAAAGAATGTCCAGGGGAGGAGGAGACAATGGACCATTTTTTGCTTAAGTGTCTATTTTACATCGAAGTTTATCACAGAGTTTTGCGTGCCTTGAGTCTCCCTTGCCTTTTGAGTCTAACTGCATTTATAGGGTGCATAAGAGGTGGTAGAATTTTGATTTGGTCACGTTATTCTTAGCTAGCATAGTTTTTAGATATTTCACGTGGAATGCTTGGTGTCAGGTATCCATCAGACAAAAAATCCTCCATGTTGAAGTAGTGGTGGGAGACATTTTACACAAGGTGAGGAAAATTAGGGTGATGGAGAAGGAAAGGATGGTCGCGGTCAGGTGGGCCAGGCTGTGGCGAAACCTGAAACCTCCTTAGGGAGTCCGAGGTCTCTTTGTCTTCTGTTGGCTGATCTATATTTCTCACTCCCGTAGATTTTTGTATTAAAATATTGGGCCTGATCCAGAACAATGCTTCGGAGCGAATTTGCGCGTGGCGGAGACGTAAAATCGCTGTTTTGTATGCACTGCGCATGCGCACCATAGAAAATACGCACATTAACGTAGCGTAATTGTGAACGTATGGGCCATTCACGTATGTGTCATGTAAATACTTACGTGTGGGTGTGCCAATTTTACGTTACTCCAAATGACATCTGAAATGCGTGCTTAGCTGCGTAAATTCGTCTAGCCCATACGTACGTGTGCGTATAAATGCGGTTACGTTGGCAAAAGTTAAGGTAGGGTTTGGAAAGCATATCTTGACAAAATACGTACGTTCAAGGGGTGTGCCGAGGGGAGTGTAGCGAATTAACACGCACGAAAATACGCTCCGCGAATAAACGTACGGCAAACGTAGTTCTGGATATACCTCATTATTTTTAAAGATGTGGTTTATGTACAACTTAAAGTCTTGCTCATTTCCTTTTTGCTTCTAGGGTGGTGGGTGGAGTTTCTTTCAGATTATGTTAGATGCTAAGTTTTGATATTATGTTTGCAATTTTCAAAATTAAAAATCTCCAATACAGTTAACAGTTCACCTACAAATACTCGGGGTGCTGCCTGTTGGATGTTTAACAATTTATAGTTTAGGGCAGGGACTAAGGAACTGTGCTTGCCCCGCCTACTTTCTGGTTAGCCACTCCTAGAGTTTTTTTTAGTCCCGCCCACTCTTCCAGATTTTTTTCCAGGGCCACTTTATTTTCCCAATCTGCCCCTGGGCATATCTGTATGTCAGAGCCTTCTGTATGCACAGCAATCTATGCAGAAAAGTTATGGTATCATAATGTACACGTAACTCTGCACGTTAGAGGGCAGTGTGGAACAATATAAAAAAACTTGAAAATGAAGAACAGCAGTACTGCTTAAAATTATTATTAAGAAATGTATATAATTGAGTCAGATAGATCATCCAGTCAAGTGTTTAGCCTAATATATATATATCAAGTTTAACCAAGTTTAAAGAGATCAGATCAAGAATGGGGCTTGAATGACAAGTAATTGTCACTGTTGGCTACTGTTCAATGCTATTTGCTGTTTATGAAAAACCACAATGGTATTTGCTGAAAACTAGTATGCTAATAGATATCACTGCATTGTTGAACTATGCTGTGTTCTAATAAATAAATAACTGTCATGCACCGGACTTATAGCACCAGTCTGTAAGTGGACCACGACGGCCCAGAGGCACGGAGTCAAACTGCAAGCCTGTTGTTCACCACAGCCCCTGATGGTGGGGATGGTCTTGGCTGCAGACTGGTGGTAGGTCGCAACCCTCTGGACAATCACACTGATACCAAGATTGTGGACATGATCCGAGGGATGCAGGAGGAATGCAGAGCGGTAGAGTTGGAGTTGTTACCGAGACTGGTTGCTATAGTGAACAACATGATGCTGAAGAAAGTAGTCACTGGAGACACAGTCTGGAACCTGAGACATAGGAGTGCAGGGACAGAGAGCAGAAACCTAGAGCTGAGGACTGAAGACACAACCAGGAACCAGGTAGCCAGAACATACAAATAAAATCGAGGACACCAGTCAGCAGGCTAAGAGAACCTGTTGCTTTGATAGGGAAGGGATGTCAGTTAGGGGTTTAAATACTGCAGCTGATAAGTAAGTCCAGCAAGGAAGTGAGCCATACCTGTGGGATATTAACTGCAGCCAAAAGGCCATGTGATTGGCAAGGTAAACAAAATACATAATGTGCAGTAAAAGGTCAGTCAGTGATCATGGCAATATCCTTGTGTGAGGAAACAATGTCCCTTCAGTAGGATGGACATGGGGGCCACTATTTTTTAGTTTCCAAGCTGACCAGTTATTATGAAGTTTTGATATTGGGTGATTTACCATGTGATAGATAATACCCATGATGAAAAGGTAACATCTGATTAAAAAAGCCCTTCATCTCTACCAGGGACACTCTTAAAGCTGTTACCCAGTCATTGCTCCCTTACTTTTCCTTACTTTTTTCTTCTCTGAACCTTAAGAGACATTTAGGAGCTGGACCCAGCAGGTTGTCATCAAGGGAAGGGCATCTTGGTGAGATAGCATGGAAGGTCCCTGTAAGGGACTTCACCAAACAGAACCCTGTACA
The DNA here is from genome assembly GCA_011038615.1 of Limnodynastes dumerilii. Classification (NCBI taxonomy): domain Eukaryota; kingdom Metazoa; phylum Chordata; class Amphibia; order Anura; family Limnodynastidae; genus Limnodynastes; species Limnodynastes dumerilii. The sequence goes on from WWET01002549.1 coordinate 127,487, forward strand.
ACACCCCTGGGAATTTGGTGGTTTTAAAAGGAGGTTAACCAGGTTGGATACTAATGTTAGTCAATGACTTTGGGCTAAGAGTTGATACTTTTCCAAGAGACTTATTCTTTACTAATCAGAATGGATTTGCTTACCTTTTTCTTGTGTATTCTCTTGGTAGTTGTTCTCCTGTGGACTTCTTTTAGACTTTCTAGCTGCAGGGACTCTTTCTACCTGCTTATTATATCTCAAATGGACTTTGCATATCATTGTGTACTGTACCAAAAAAAATCTGTATTTTTCTTTTATCTGCTCTCTGATTGGGTGAATAACTAACCTTGTATCCTCCACCTGGATATTCTATTCAGTTTGTAACTAACCTATACTGAAAGAACATACTCACTATAAATTCTACATGTTCTTAAAAATAAGTCTTGTTGAATAAATACATAGCATCATTTATTTTTGTTTTCTTATTTCATTTAAATGAATCTGATATTATTTAAAGCATTTACTACATGAAGCCAAATGAGTTTTTGAGTTTAACTGCTGTTTTATTAGCTATTTTAAGCTCTGCTTATTCATTACTAATTTAAAGATTTTAATTCTGTTCAGCTAGAAGCCGTGAAACCCTTAAACTGTATTCCTTTTTTACAAATGACTGAATGCTACTTGTGTTAAACGATTTCTTAAGACAATTTAGTGAGCTAGATAAACGTATTTTGAGATATTTGCAAATATCTTTTATGACATAGGATGTTTTTTATCCCGGTCTGAAGGACAAGTTTCAAGCAAGCTGTGAGAAATAATTATACTTTTAGATTAGCAGATTTACTTAGAAACATAGAAACATAGAAAGAGACAGCAGATAAGAGCCACATGGCCCATCCAATCTGCCCAGTTGTTTATTTAAAATTATACTGACTCTAGACCCTATTTGCCCTCAGTTTAGTTTGAGATTTAGGATATCCTTATATTTATCCCAAGTATGTTTATACTGTTCTACTGTATTGGCCTCAACCACTTCAGATGGGAGGCTATTCCACTTATCTATCACCCTTTCAGTGAAGTAATTTTTTTCCACACAGTTTATATCCATGCACTCGTGCTCTATTACACCTCTTCCTCTGAAAAATGCCATCCTTCTCTAGCTGGTCACAACCCTTGATATATTTGAAAGCTGCTATCATATCCCCCCTCTCCCTTCTCTGCTCCAAGCTATACATGTTTATATACCTCTAGTCTTTCTTGATAAGTTCTATTAGTTATTAATAATTGACTTAGTGAAGCTGATATAAGTGAGCTATATCACAAAAATAAAGTGTTTTATAAAATAACCGCAACCAAAACATCACAGTAAGTGAAGAAAATGTGTGCATTTTATATTATTCCCCAAACACCACCAAGGACATGCTATGTGGCTTTTGCATTGGCATAAATGCCCTTTTCTAAATATACAAAGTATAAATATCAGAATTCTACATCTAGTTTTTCATAGTAAAATATGAATGTTAATGATATGTTAATGATATTGGTTTCCTAGTTTTCTAGGTCTTGAATAAATGGTGTAAATGGTTTGATCCCAAGTGAGACATATGCTTAATAGCACAATATAGGTTTGTGTATACTTGCCACAAAAAAAGACTCTGGACCTGATTTAGATTTCGTACATGTTATGTACGCATTGCAAATCTGAAAGTAAGCACGGAAGAGGAGAGTGCACGACCCGGTCACTCCCCTCCTTCCTACAGAGTTCTGGACATTTAAGTGTCCAGAACCTTACCTTAAATTATGTGCACGGATCTGCATTCGTACAAACGCAGATCTGTGTGGAAGTGCCTCTCCCCACCCCCAGCACTTAATTAGCATGCCTAACCCCGCCTTTGTGATGGGGTTTAGGCATGCGGAAAATAACTGCCAGCCCCTTTTATGTAATTGCTTTTGTATGGAACAAAATTGTCCCGGGTTATATGTGAAGGGGACTTATGCAAATGACTTGCGTGAGTCCTCTTATGTACCTATATGTGAATCAGGCCCTATGTGAAATAATAGGGAAGGGAAGCAGTGATCTAATGTATCCCAATTACAGTAAAGGCATGAAATAAGCCCAGTGTGCACCCAAACTGAAATAAACACAGTTTGATCATTTGCAGCTATATGGAATGTCTAAGTTCAGGATGATTACAGTCAAGATGCCACATTGTGACATGGCAAATAATCCAGCAGTGCTATTTCCCACACTAAATTCTTTGTAAATTTATTTGTGAGGTTGATGAATCCTCCTATGTGTGGTGGCCACAGCAGCTTGTTTTGCCTAGCACAGAAGACTTTTTGCTCTAGCCTTTTAAATCACAAGTCAACAAATACCTACGGTGCTAATTAAGAAACAACAACTATAGGGGAGAATTTACTAAATTCTCAGAAAGATAAAGCATATATATGTTGTAAAGTTCTATAATATTTTTGAATGATTATAATAAAAAAACTAATTGTTGGTGTTGATAAAAGAACAGAGCAACAAATGGCAAACTTGGATTCACAATATTAAATAATATAAAAAAAACTTCCAGCATATGTCAATAAAAAGCACACATATAGAAGCAGAAAGTCATTCCAGTAAAGCCCAGATGAATATAGGCACTCTCAGGAATGTAGCTCTAATGAGGCAGGGACTAAAGTGAATGTTAAATATTCTGAAATATTCTTTGTAGAGTCCTACATAATCTGATTACACTATATAACAACCTTAGGCAAAACAGGCAAAATTTACTACTGTAACCGTGCAGTGTATCCATAGTTGCCCTTAACAAAATTCCAGCTCTGAAAATTTTAATGCTTTAAATGTTCTCCACTCAATCAACAATAAACATAAGTGATTGTGAATTCCCAGAGACTGTATACTAAGTGTCACACAATGTGTGTCACTGCCTGGAGAAGATAAAGTGTTCTGATTACAAGAAATCCTTTGGGAAACCACTTCCTGAAATTATTTTAGCAATTCATGTTTTATTAATTTGTTTCCTCGAAAGCCTCAGGAGATGATACAAGGACATGTGTAAATTAGCTAATCCACTTCAAAGTAACTTGCTCTTCTTTCTTCTAATGAACATTTTATGTTTTTTTATTTCTTCATTTTTTTTGCTGAGTTTTTACAATACATTATTATATTTTATGTTTTTATGCATTTCTTCCATTCACGTTCTGTTTCTATTCATACATTGGTTACACAATCCTCTCAGATATTTAAAAAATAAGCCTATTTTCCCCAGTTCTTAGAAACAAACAATGGATAAAAAAACCTGATAACCTAACTCAAAGAATGATTGACAAGAATGTAATAGTTGTATGCTTATAGAGAGACATTGCCTAATGAACAGTTAATTTTATTTTTGAAAGAGAACTTAATTTTGGTGAAGAGGAATTTAATTGTACAAGATAGTATATCAATCAATGAACATTTGTCACAACATACGTTTTTGAATGCAGAAGAATGCAGAAGACACATTAAAATCCTTACATGTCCTAGATCATTGCATGCTAAGCAGACAGTGTTTAAACACATCCATGCAAATTTTACTATAAACTATTATTTTTGCATTGCGCTTACAAGAATGCTTCCTGTTCCTGTTTTCGTGCCTGGATATATATTTTGTGTCATGCTAAAAGACATCTTATGTGCTGTCCTATTACTCATCCTCAAATCAGGTAGCACTCTATAGTTTCCAGTTCCATTAAATATCATCTGTATAGGGTCATAAGGAGGATGGTGGGACCAGTGTCCATGAACAGAGCACAAGACCGGGGCTGGGCACTGGTGAGCGCTAAGACTTAAAAAAAAATTTCAATGACAAGCCTCAGTAGTAAGTGCTTAACATAAAGCATATGAAAAGCGGGGACTGCCAGGGAAAATCTGTTTCACATACTATATGATAAGCACTAACTAACTCCTGAAGCAAAAAAAATAAAAGCTCCCTCTCCTCTGTGGTAATGACAACTGAAATGACTCAGAGATAAGCTGTCAACATATAGTATATGAGGGGCAAAAGGCAATGTGCACCCGCTAAATATTATATGTGGAGAGTTCTTATTACTGAGGCTTCTGTGAAGACTGTTACGAGAACGGTTACCAGGGTGCGGAGTCTGATGGTGGGGTTGGAATTGGCTGCACCCCAACAACAGGTCGTGTCCCCCGGAACCGAACTCGTAGGAGAGGAAATAGGAAACCAAAATGGAGGTGAAGCGGAAGGTACAGGCAGAGCAGAGAAGCTGGAAGAGACAAGGTCAGCAGGGGCTGACCTGTGACAAACCACAATGAACACAAAACAGGAAGGAGGTGGGAAAACCAGGACTGGACTAAACGGACAGGACTGACAAGGGCTTTCACAGCTCACAATCAGGATAAGAAAGGGGTTCCCCCCCAGAGGAGGAGATGGGAGCAATCAAACAGGAGAGGCAAGGAACACTGAGAGGAATAAACACCAGGGAGCAAGAGAGAGAGAGAGGGCTGGAGACACTGGAGAAGCACAGCAAGGGACCAGGCTGGAGAATCAGGCACTCAGAACTCAATTCACTAGGCACTAGGCACGCAAGAGGGGGCAGATCACAGAACTGAACAGTACAGACTCTATAACCAGTGCTGAAAGACTGCCAGCGCCGGTCTGATATAGAGGCTGCTAGCGCCTAACGGTGGAGAGCGGGTGAGTACATTACATGCCCGCCGGCTCCTTGTGGTGGCATGTTACAAAGAATTCAGACAGGAGCTGAAGAGATCGTTCTGTTG